>JAVSBS010009882.1:4139-32424 GCA_033124195.1 Coracias cyanogaster | reverse complement strand
ATATGGTGTAGTGGTTAGAGAGATGCTGGGACAGAGGTTGGACTTGATGACCCTGGAGGTCCTTTCCAACCATAATGGTTCTGTGATTCTGTGATCCTCGTGTTGATGGAGTGGAGAGAGCGAGGTGTGACCCTGCCATGCCATAAATGTCCGTTTGCCCCCTGTAGAATATGATTTGGAGCCCTGTGACGAGCCAGAGGTCCCAGCCTACAGCATCAGGAAGGGCCTGCAGTTCGGCGTGGGGGATGTCCTCACCTTCTCCTGCTTCCCAGGCTACCGGCTGGAGGGAGCATCCCGCATCACCTGCCTCGGGGGGAGACGGCGTGTGTGGAGTTCGCCTCTGCCAAGGTGTGTTGGTAGGTGGTCACGTGCTTTCATTTTGCTTGGTTGGTTACACTGTGCCGGATCGTTTCGGTGGGCAGGGATGGGTGGCAGCCCCCAGGACGGCATCGCTCAGCTCACAGGGTGGTCGGTGCAGGGGTTGGGGAGAGGGAGCCGCAGTGAACCTCCAGCCCTGCAGCTGGGTGTGGGGACGGGGGGATGATGGGCTGGAGTCCTCTCCTGGCTTGGAGCACACCGAGCGCGTAGCAGGCTGGGTCACACACCAGCAGAAGCCCCGTGTCTCTGCAGCCCATCCACAGCGCTGCGGTTGAGCCTGAGTGAAGGAATCACAAGCCATGGGAGACCTGTCATCTCCTTTTGGGATAGTTTGGGGACTTCTGCCTCCTCCCTGTGATAACAGCGGTATGAGCTCGGTGCTGTCCCAGTGCTGCTGCTGCTTGCACTCAAATGTCTGCTCGCTGCTTCGTGTAGTGAAGACGTGCCCGCAGGAGTCCTCCTGTGCTCACTGTGGCACGTTCATGTGAGAGAGAGATTGTGGCCTTAAAAGCTTGCAATTAAAACACACAAAAGGCGAGGGATGGTTGTTGCTAATTGCTGGAAGCATTAAACTGTGATCTCCTGACATCAAGATAGGTTAAACCTCCAAAGCTGGCACCCTCTTCCTTCTCTAAAGAGCATCATTCTGCCAAGTTTTCAATCGCATAAATCTTCTAACTTCAGATTTGGGTCAAAAAATCAAATGCTGCTCATGCTGCGCAGAGTAGAAAAGGAAGCGGATCTGGTGAAGGAGAAGTTGCACGAGAAGAGTGTCATGAAGCTGGAATGAACTGCAGGTCGTAGTGAATAACAACAGGGAAAGGACTCTTTTCTCTTTCCTTCCTTCCTTATGTCCTTTTTTCTAAAATCGTGGCCATTTATAACCCTTCGTAGGATGTAAACTCCTCTTGGGGATGGCAGGAACACTTGCAGTATCATTAACCCCCCCAGGTCCTTCCAGAGCAGGAGCTCTGCAGGGATGCCCACATCAGCATCTCCTCTGTACCCAGCCCCTTGTCCTTTGAAGAAGAAAGGTCAGTTTTGGCTTGGCCACAGAAAAACCTAGCCCACTGTGGTTCTTGGAGTGACATTTTGGGAGGAAACAAAGATATGTAAATTGGATCTCATTTCTGAAACTGAGGCAAAAGAATCCCTGTTTTTCCGTTTTCTAATGGGAATGGAATTACTAGCTGCAGAGCTGGGAGGGAAAAAACACAGGCAGCAAGGGACAAGAGGTCCTTTAAAATACTGTCAAATGATGAACTGGAGAGCTGAGGGCAGCACTAACAACAAATAAGGTCAAATTTTACCCTCTTGGCTTTCAGGAAATTATTTTTGGGAAGATTTTGAAATTCAGACTTAGCTTTATCCTGTGTAATTGTTTGGAAGGTTCACTAAGCACAGAGAGCTTGGGCACTTGCAACCTTCTGGTACCAGCAATCAGTGGTGGGCTGTGCTGGCTGTTGAATGAGTACCGTGATTTTTATGTCCTATATGTAGGTATAGAATGAGCTTTGTGTAAATATGGAAAAAAAACTTAAATATTTCAATCTAAGTATATTCTTTTATTTTCCTTCTGGCTCATGAATCAGGAGAAACAGGCACGGTTTTGAGCAGGCGGTGGCTTTCCAGGGGTTTGGGAACGTTTCTCTGAATTGGGTCCCAGGGTAGGATTGGCGCACACCGACTTTCTGTGACTCAGTTTCCCTGTCCGTACGAGGAGAGGGTATTAACCTCTCCTGTAAGGCACCTGAGGTTTAACGATGACCAAAGCGCTTTTAAGCGCTGATTTGTTTACTGACTGCACTCGGAAATAAGTCAGTGGATGCATCAGGAGGTGGGTGAAGGAAGGAGCGAGCATCTGCGGCCGTTCGGAGGAATCGCCTGCATGTGCTGCGTGGCTGGAGTATACGTGGGGTTGTTAACGTGTGGTTTTGTGTCTTTATACAGCCGAGTGTGGGTCATCTGTAACTGGAACCCAAGGTGTTCTGCTGTCCCCCAACTATCCAATAAACTATAACAACAACCATGAGTGCATCTACTCCATCCAGACCCAGCCAGGAAAGGGGATCCAGCTGAAAGCCAGGACTTTTGAACTGGAGGCAGGAGATGTCCTGAAGGTAATTCTTCTGTCTGTAGCAACGAAGCACTACCGTGCTGCTGCTGAGAGCAGGCTCTGAAGGGGGAGGGATGTGCTGAGATTTTAGTGGAGTTAGCTGAGATTGACCTCCAGAAAATGCCGCTCAAGCCCAGGCAGGGCTGACAGCTGTCAAGGGTTAGGGCTGGGCTGGCCGCTAGATGAACGACCGAGGACATTTGGTAATCTCTGGGAAGGACTCTTACTAGGAGTACTAGTGACCAGTGGTCGCTGCTCTGTTGTTCAGTGACTGATGGACAGTTTTGAAGACAGCAGCAAAATTCCTGCGGACCAGACTGATCTGGGCTAGAATATCGCCCGTGTGTATCCCCTCCGAGGTTAGAGCAAGACACAAGATGTGATCTCTGTGGAGCAACATCTAGCCCAGGGATGTTGTCCCACCAGGGTGTGTCATCGCTGTGCGGTAGTTTGCTGTGCTTCAAGCCATAGTTTGTCACTTTAGGGAGACGGCCCCTCTGGACTTGACCAGCTCGTCGCAGTCTCTGGCAGCAGCACTACGACAAGAGCCAGTGTCCCTTGCATCCCAGCCTAGCTGGTGATTTGAGGCTTAAGTCCCCGGGTGGATGCACAGACAAATTCTGTATCCATTCAAAACGTAGATGTCTTTGCCTATCGCTGCGCCTTCTGCTGTGAAGCCTTCTCGGAGACTTCAAGATCTGTTGGAGTGCTGGGAGTTCTTCCTTTGTAGCTAAACTTCAGTTCTTCTCGGCGTGGTTGAGATATTTAACACAGATAACACATGAGGAAGCGTGAGGTTCACAGAGTTACTTCTGTTTTTAAGAATCAAGGCTGATTTGTCCCAGAAGGGGGTTTATTTAGATACAGAACTCCAGACCCAGGCTCTCCAGCGTTCCCATACTCAGCCTTAGATTAACCTGCATTTGCAAGTTTCAGGACTCTGTATAGAGGAGACAAATCCAGGCTGAGGTCCCGTGAACCACAAAGAAATGGTTTTGTAGGAGGCATTAATATTACAAGACGTGTGCTGTTGTGCTAAGCCATCTTCCCAGAGAACGCCTCTGTCCTTACGTAAGTGCCACACTTCTGCACTGCCAGATAGGTGCAATCCACATATTTTCAGCTCACAAATGGCTGGAAAGAGAGAGATTTCCAGCTAATGCAAAGAATATACGTGTTGTGAGAGGAATGATGTGCTCTCAATGGGTTTGTCATCAACTTCTCATCTGCTCCAGAGGAATGTTACTATCAATCTCCAGTAGTGAGAAGAGCCACGCTCTTAAAAAGCAAGAAAAAGGAAACCAGTTGTGTTTTTCTTAAGTAATAGCAGGGTCAAGGTGCATCTATGAGTCACTGCAGAGAGAAAATGTTTTTCCCAGTAGCTGTGCGGCACCTTTGGTAAGAGCTTGGCTCAGAAAACAGCCCAAGTGCAGCACAAGCTCAGGTGTGAGGAGCAGGATGCGGATCTCCCAGGGTGGGAATCCTGCTCCTCGGATCAGCAGCATCATGAAGTCCAGTCAAGTCAGGCTCTTAAATGGGATAATCTCACTGGCATCAAAGAAACTGTCCCTGTCTGCAGTCAGGAGTGATTTGGTCCTTGAAGCAGTAAATAAAATACCTTTTGCAGTACGTGCTTCTCGTTCCTCCCAGGTCTACGATGGCAGCAACAGCTCAGCGCGCCTCCTGGGCTCCTTCAGCCGCTCGGAGATGCTCGGCACCAGCATCAACAGCACGTCCAGCAGCATGTGGCTCGAGTTCATCACCAACAGCGAGAACACGAGTAAAGGCTTTGAGCTGCAGTTCTCTAGTAAGTCTTAGGCCCATGTGCTGAGGTGGGAATCTGAGGTGTAAGTGGTGTTTTCTTGTGTGACAGTTGCATGACGAGGGGAAACATCTTCCCTAAAGATCTTGTGGTCTGCGTTGGAACTGGAGTGGGGGAGATGATTATGCTGGCAAACCTGTTCCATTCTGAATGAGGCAGTGGTGATACGGAAACCTGGGATCAAAGCTGAGACACCAGATTTCTGGGATCTCGTTCAAATATTACTTTAAAAAAAATAGTATTTTCCAGTATGGTGTCTTTCCTCTGCAGCAAATGACTCTAAGAAGAGAACGTTAGTATGATCTTGTGTTGATGCCTCCTGGCTCGTAAATACCTGATGAAAGCAGATTCTGTTTCTCCCGCTCCAGGTTTTGAACTCATTAAATGCGAGGACCCTGGCATCCCACAGTTCGGCTACAAGGTCCACGACGAGGGCCACTTTGCCGGCAGCTCCGTGTCCTTCAGCTGTGACCCTGGCTACACGCTGCGAGGCAGCAGGGTGCTGGTCTGCCTGACGGGAGAGCGGAGAGCTTGGGATCAACCCCTGCCAACCTGTGTAGGTGAGACAACTCTTCCTTTTCAAACACCCTCTAACGAGCGTTCTGCTTGTGAGCATCCCGCTGAATCCTCCTTTGCTAACGCTTGTGACGTTAACTCTGATGCTGGTTGCACCCATCTGAAGACCCTGATCGGGATACTGTGTAAGGTGGCATCTTCGGATGGAGGGCACTGATCTCTGCAAAACTTCTACAGGCAGCCTTAGCGTGGAACACTCTGCTCTGAGCGCAGGTCTGACAAGGTTCTTGCTTCACTGCAAGGAGACTGCTGCTTTTCCAGCCCTTGTGCTTTCACTTGAATGTGTCGAGCAGAGCAAAGTGGCACTTTCTGATAACGGCAGACGTCAGCATGTGTCCAGGCCTGTGACAGTTCAGAGTCGTGCTCATTTGAGAGCGACATGACATCCGATCCCAGATCCTCAAGACGTTTTAATTCCCACCGTCTCTCCTTAGCTAAGTCCCGAGTTCCCTGTAGCTCTCCAGAGGGATATCTCCTTGCTTGGAAAATTCCAATAGTAAATTTTGTGTGTCTAAAGAAGCGCTGTTGGTCTGTTACTTGACAACTTCGTAATTAGTGGTTCCAGGACGTGGTGATGTTCTTACAGACTTAGTCCTCTGAGAGTTCTCAACAACCAGAAGGCTGCTTTCATGGCTCCAAGCGATCTGCTTAGATATTGGCATGCTATTCTCCCGGGAATTTGGCCCATTCACTCTCTGCTGAGTTTTATTGTTGATTGTTGAGTTAAAAAGACAAATTTCTGTGATTTGTGCATCTTCTTAACCTTTGCTCTATTTGCTGTACAAATATCAAATACGAATGGCTGTCTCTGCGTGAGCACGTGGAAACACACACAGAATTTTAACGGATTATGAAAATGTATTAAAAAATCCTCGCGTCGTTTTGAAGTTCATTTAGCAGAGACTTGTTCATTTTATCGCACTGAATTGTTAAGACGTTTTGCAGATCCGAGCGGCAGAGCTGAGCTCCTTCCCCCCGTGCGTGGCTCGGGGAAGGCGGGATGCTGGCAGGCTCTGCCGGTGCTCCCTGCAAAGTCCACACGGAGAGAAGCTGCGGCGGCTCCTCAGGTGTGAGGAACGTGTGCAGAAGCGCAGTTATTTCAGCCGAATTAAATCACTATCCTGGTTTCGTAGCCTTTAAGAATCTCTTCAAATGGCAAGAAATACTCCCTGTTGTATTCGTAGGATGAGGTTTTGCATTGTTGCCAAGTGAGAACTGTAATATGTCAGGAATCTTCTCACTAACCCATATGCTTCTTTCAGCGGAGTGTGGGGGTACGATCCGAGGAGAGACGTCAGGACGGATCCTGTCTCCTGGCTACCCAACACCCTACGACCATAACCTGAATTGTATTTGGACGATAGAAGCAGAAGCGGGTTGCACCATAGGGTGAGTTGGGCCAGGTGTATTGTAGCTTGTTTTCCTTTCCATGTACAGCTGATTTCTCCAGAAGCAGATCAAAGCGTTTATAAGGCAAGCAGAGAGGATGTCCTGTCACTTTGAGAGCCTCAGATGGAGCCAAGCGCTGGTTTATCTCCTTGGACAGAAGCAGCATCACTTTTCCTTTCTCTTAAGCTTTGTAGCCTTTCGTGGCCAGTGCCAATAACAGCGATTGTGCCGTGGGTGGTGACGCCAGAGGATTTGCTGTTGCTGCCTGTGGTGTGACTGTATTGAAAGAACATCCAAGAGCTTTTATGGCACGTACAGTGGAAGCGCTTTTCACCCCTTAATGGGGCATGTTCAGAAACGAACCTTTTCCACCAGATCAGCATTGAATTTCCCAGCAATGTTTACCATGTGTCCTAAAATGAGGATGTAGATAGAGAATTTCTTGGAAGATCACATGCCAGGAAAGAATAGTGGAAGGCAGTTGTGGGTTTGGTTCATCTCCCGTTCATGCTGCTGGAGAAAATTAGCTCTGAAAGGGATGAGCTCTGTCAGGTTACGTTTGTGAGGATGAATGGTGAGGTGTAAGTGTCCCCAGATGAGAGTGGACAGCTGGAAACCTGAGACCACAGCACTTAGCCTTCATCTTCCAATTGCTTTGTTTTATTGTTTTAATAATAAATAGAGCACATACAATGTACTTATCCTCCCGAAGGAAGGACTCAGGATGGTTTCTTAACATCTGGTCTGTACAGAGACCCAAGACTTTTCTCCTCCTGCTCCTCTGACTTCTCTTCCTGTCCCGTTGCCACTTTCTGTTGGAAAATGGCCGTTTGAAATGCAATTTGTTTATAAGTTATGTGACTCTGGAAGTTAGGTGAGTTCGGCATTGAGAACATTTGGCTTGTAAATCTAGTGCAGTCACAGCAGAATCCAGGCAGTTTCTGTGACCCTTCTTGGGTGATCCCCATCGCGTAGCCACTGTTGCCACACTGCAGGTTGCCCGAGTCCTGCCAAACCATCTCAGTCCAGCTCTGCCTGTCCCTGCGTATTTCAGTCCAGCCAGAGCCATCTTCAAGAGAAAAATGATGTGTGTCAAGTGAAGTTTTTACTAAGTGATGGGACTTTAAGATGAGAAATGTAGATTGCAAGGTCTCTTCAGCAATGATCCTCTTCTCCCATGATCTCCCGTCATAAATTCTAGCGCTTGTTAGCTGGTGTGCCAGCCCCATTTCTGTGCTGACCCCAGACCTGTTGCTGTTCTGTTCCTCCACTCTTTTCTTTGTCGGTGCCCTTTTATCTTCACCGTAGCTTCCTTGCTGCATCAGCACTGCTCATCTCTTGAGTGGAGTCTGTCAATCATGTTGAGCTCTATGGTGCTTTTAGTCAATGGATTTATGCTGGAGATAGGCCTGGTCCAGTATTTTAATTTTTATTTAATGCAGAAATTCCCTCTGTAGCTCTGCTCTTCAGTGTGGTTCAATAATAGATGGCTTCTGGGGTGAACACAGCAGAAAGAGCCAATGCAGCTTAACTCCTGCACAGGCAACTTCCAGTTGAAGTCTCCTTTTCATTCTCCTGTAAAAGATTCTGAAGAATCCGAGGGTTTTTATAGGACAAAGTTGACATGAGACCCCTTCTTCTCTCTCTCACTCCCCAGAAGAAACGAGTTCCTCATCCAGAGACTGCTTCAGCAAGTGATCTTTTCTCACACCCCTAATCCCTGTCAGCTTTGTAAGAGTACTCAGACGAGCAGAGCTGTAGCTCGTGTTCGCAGTGTCAGCCAGAGGCTTGGAAGGGGCCGAGACTGAACGGAAATGATGCCCAGCAGTAGCACGGTAATACACCTTGTGACCCTTGCTGCCATCGGAGATGAAGGCTCCCTTCTCCTGCTCCTTTATGTGGCAGCTCAAACAGAACAGATGATCTCTGGGTAGTTGAGGGAGCACATTTTCAGCAACTTCATTTTTATGGTAATCCATTGGAAAAATAATCCTCTTCACGCATGATACAATTGCATAAAGCTCTCATTTATAACTTACATTAAAATTAATCACCAGAGCTTTCTGAATAAAGCTGTATCTGCACAGAACGAGGGGAAGGAGAGGAAGATGGAAAAATTAGTCTGTACATCATCGCCACGAAAGTTGAAGGGTTGCACTTTGAGAGAGGATTAATTTTGTGCATGTGCAAACACACGCAGGCACACGCACAGGAAATTACAACTAAAATGACTTGGCTTATCTGCGAGGCTCTGGGGAGAGAAAAAAGAAGTGGGAGGGTGTGCTGGAAAATGAATGAACTTGCCTTCGAGTGCTGCTTGTGCAGCTGAGAGCAGCGAATACAGGGATGGAAGTGGCAGTGGCGTTTTATTCCGGAGCGGTGATCGCTCGCGAGAGCCTTTAATGATATTGCTAATCCTGATTTAATGGATGCTGCTGTATTGACAGGCTTCATTTTTCAGAATCTCATCTAGAAATATGAGTGAGAATATTGGGATGTTCCGGTTTGCTTCCTTGGAGGTTTCTTGGGACATAACATTTAACAGCTTTTAAGTTTGGGAAGCCTCTCAGGGCTGGGAGGAGTCAGCAGTAGAAGACCTGCAGCTTTGGCCCAGGCGTTACCAGCGTGTCCAGCTGCTGCAGCCAGCTCCGGATGGCAGCCAGGCTGAGACAGAGTTTGGATGGGGAACGCCAGAAGAAAGAGCCCCAGGTTGGTCAGTCAGGTTCTGGGGTGCTTTCTGAAGAGCTGAGGTCAAACAGCTCACCAGAGATCATGCAGACTCAGCACAGAGCTGGGCTCTCCTCCTCTCTGCTCCTTGCTGAGCTGAGAGAACTTCCTGTCTATCACATATATGTAGCCACAATTTCTAACTTGCTTTCTGGTGCATTTTCATGCGTGTAACTGGGATTGTCAGAGTTCAAGGATAGAACTTTCTTCCCCTCCATTGTCTCCTGAAGCCGTGCCTCTGTCATCTTAAATGAAGCCCTGCTGGGAGCAGAATCAGGCTGATAAAAAAATCATGCTGTTTGGTTACTGATGTGCCCATTGAACAGATTGATTTGCTCCAGAGCACACCAGTTTTCCTAATAAAATCAGCCATCCCAACAGACTCCCAAACCAGCTGGCGTTGGGCGACCTGTGCCTTGCCACTGTGTCGCCTGGTTATCCTGCTAAGGCTTTCTCCTCGTTGGTGAAACCTGTCTGCAAGATGCTGCTTAAAAGTAAATGAGAGGAGTGAGTTGCTGTGGGCAGCCTTGGTGCCACCGGGAGCTGGTGGGGAGCTCTCCACAAGGGTGGCAGTTGCAGGGTGTCCTTCCACCCCAGGTCAGTCTCTGACAGCATCTCCCTGTTCCCAAGGTCTTCAGTGATGACTTTTCTCCGGTGGTTCTGGCTCACTAGAACCAATGAGCCTGGGAGTGAACATAACCAGGCCAACGCATCTGTGCCGAGCAGCCCTGCTATGATCCACTCTCATTTTCCTCGAATCTGGCTTTTTTTGTCTTTGCTCAAGGTCTCTGCTAGGTAGATTTATGATTCAGCTCTTTTGGTTTCTGTCGGATTCTGTGGGCATCGTTTTGTTGCTGAGTACATTGCAGTGGTTTGGGTTTTTATTTTTTCCCCACCTTTTATGGTTCTACCTGATTTATTTATATTTGCCCTGGATAAATGGGAAGGCAGCCAAGCGAATGCTTCCTTGTTTTACTCCGTGGGCTGTCAGGGTTTTAAGTGCAGGACCCGATTGTTTTATTTTTTGCAGCCTTTGCTCAGCACAGTTTATGGATTCCTGTCCCCGTTTCAAACCGGCGTGCCCCAGGTTACCCTGCGTTAGCCCCAGCTCATTGTGTCAATGGTCTTTTCCCCCGTGATAATGGGGCCATGAAAAGCAGAGGCAGTGAAATGCCTTCTCCTCAGCTGGCAGTTTAAGATCAGGAGTGAAAGGAACTGAACCCTGATGTATCGCAGCCTTTAGCAGATAAATCCCTTGGGTGTAGCAATAATAATGACCATATCTCATGTTTAGATGATACTTCTGATCTTGGAAGATCCCAAAGCTCTTTGCAAAGCCTGAATTCACCTGCTTCACATCCTTCCGCAGCAGAGGTTGGCCTGGTGGGGCGAAGCGCAGTGTGATATTCCACCCCTCTCAACCCAAGGAGAGAAGAGAGGAGCATCCCACTGGGGGTTGATGTTGGGACCAAATATGTCCCTATCACACAGTCCCACCAGGAGCTTCTGCCCTTCTCCCATCCCCTTAAGTCCATCGCTGGTAGAGGCTCTGGAGTGAATTTCCTCACCATGATGACTCCTGTCAGTATCTTGGGCTTTCCCTGGGGAATTTTCTGTGGAAGTGCCAAGCAAGCGTAGCCATGGTGCAGTTGACAGGCAGAAGACAGGAGCTCTGAGGAGCACCACTGCCAGCAGGCCAGGACCAAGGAGCATTTCCTGCATGTGCTGACAGCCTTGCAGCCCTCTCTCCAGGGCAGGCAAAACTATGAAAACCAGAGTAAGGAAATGAAATCTGTATTCAGAGCATCGTAACAAATACATCAAGAGCTCAGTGTGATTTCACTGCCAGCCTCCAGTTCCTTAATTCTGGTTTTCTCTCCCTTCCCTTCCTATGGTGGATTTTGGAGCTGGCTCGAGCTGCCTCACTTTTTTTTTCCCTTATCTCTTGCTGCAGTTTCTCTGTTAACTGATCTAGGTACAGATTTGCAATATCCCAAGCCTTGGAAAACACATCAAAATCCTGGGAGGTGCTGCAATCCAGCACTCAGAATTTGCACCCGCCCATTTGCCACCCTCCCACACACCCTTTTCTGCCCCTTTTTATTAACCTCCAGTCTACACCCTGGTAAGAGTTTCTTTTCCAGCATGATGCTGTTTTAATTAAGAGTGCTGTTGGTTGTTTCCTTTCCTTTTTTTCCCCCCAATACACAAGATTAGCTCGGCGCCAGGAGCAAATTCTTTGATCTGAGTGCAGGTAACAAAAATCAATGTGTTTTATCAGTAGATGCTGGCTCTTGACAATGAGCTGTTCCTTGCAGGACAGCAGAGAAAGCAAGAGGACAGCCAAGGTTGTTGCTGTGTGCGGCACAGGGACAGGGTTTCGGGTGAATATATGTGAGTTTTCCAAAGGATCCCATTCTCCTTTTAGAATAAGTTTCTCGATGCTTCTGTGCTTATCTATTAGACCTTGGTGAAACTACAGCCAAACCCCCATCCTCTCCTTGACTGCGTCTTTTGTCTGTGTGACAGCAACTCTTTGCAACGTCCGAGCAACTTTGGTGTAAAAGCAGCTGGGATGTTCAGGCTGGGGACATTTCCACTGCCCACAATGGACCTTTACTTTGTTCCTCAAGATTTTTAAGGGAGACGAGTAATTTTGTTCGCTCAGGAGAGAACGCCAGAAAGGGCCTAACTTTTCACAAAACAGAGTCCATGACTTGGTTTTTTATGGATGTGTTTGATTAGAGAGGCACGTGACCAAAAGATCTTGGGTTTTACAGCCAGACAACGTTTGGTGGAGGTCTAAAGTACGTTGTCCAAGCTGAGTTGCAGCTTGGCGAGAACACATGCCTTGCAGGCCAAGCCACCTTAGGTTGGTACCAATCACGTTTCTGATCCTTTCAGGAAAAAAGGCAGAGCTGGGTTTGTGATCTGACCTCCAGTTCATTTTTGCCACGCAGGCTCCATTTCATGGTTTTCCACACCGAGGAGTTCCACGATGTGCTGAGGATCTGGGATGGTCCTGTGGAGAACGGCATCCTCCTGAAGGAGATGAGCGGGTCCAGCTTACCCAGCGATGTCCACAGCACTTTCAACTCCGTCATCCTTCAGTTCAACACTGATTTCTTCACAAGCAAGCAGGGCTTTGCTGTTCAGTTTTCAGGTAGGCTTTACATTGTTCCCTCAGCGTTATCCAAACCGAGCTTTGCTGATAAGTGGTTTCAGGTCGGTCAACCAGGTACTGATGGGGAGCAAATGACGCTGGGCTGAACGCAACCGTGGAGCTGTGCGGTGTTCCTGCTGTTTGTGTGGGCTGCGTTTGGGGGCAATCTCTGCAAATAGAGAAAAACTCTGGTATTTTGTCCTTGCAATGCAGGGGAATTCTGTGCCCCCCTCTGCTACAGTCGCCTTCACGGTGGTGAACTGGGCAGCAAGCTGTAGAGCCACACATTGTGGAATGCACGAAAGGGAATTGCAGGGATTTTTTCACCATGTTCCCACACGTCCCTCAGAGACACCAGGATGCTGGAAACTTCCCCCGGGTGTTGTAAGAGCAATTGGTCAGTGGTCTCTGAAAACCAAGTCTATTTGAAGTCCCTCAAAGTGGATCCCCTGAGATGCGGATCACAAAAAGCTCTATGGGCTGTAGGAACGTCGTTCCTCCAGCAACCCCGCGTGTAACGCAGCTGTGGACCCTCGGTGATGGCTCCTGGCCGCTGTTACCGAAGACGCAGCCTTGCAAACGCATTGATTTCACTTGTATTCAGGTAACGTTTCAACCTTCACACGGAGGTTTCCTGGATGCAGACCTTCCCTGACATGTCCAATAACCAACCAGCAGGTGCCTCTTTTGGAGATGGCAATAAACAGGGAGGCTGTTGGGTCAATGATGATACGACCTTCCCGGCGCTCAGTCACATCTCAGCCTCAGAACTCCTGCTGATTCTCCCAAGCTTTTCCCAGAGCTTTCTGTTCAGGGTGCCTTGCGTGACCAGAGAGCAGGCCAGCTCTTTGGGAAGAGTTTGTGCTGGGTACGAGACCTTCTGGGGTGACCAAGACCACGGGAGAGCTTTGTGTGACCCAGCACAGCTCCGCTGTCCTCTTTCTTTGCCAGGCTGGTGTCTCAGCATGCCAGGAAGGACCAGACTGGGCTCCTCACTTGCTTATCTTCAGTTTCACAGAAAGAGAGAGGGATTTCCTCTGGCTCTTTTAAGAGGAGCTTTCTCTCAACTGCCTGGGTGTAATAGACTCTCATCAACTTAGCAGGAAATAAGCTCTGCTCCACTGCCTGCGACGGGGCTGGTCTTTATTGAATGCTCCTGCTCAAAGCCTTTGTTCACAAGGTGTGACTAAGTAGCCAGACCTAAGCTCAGAAGTGTACAGTTTGGGATCTTGTGAACTTTAATGATCTATATAAGCTTGCAAAACTTGTATTGCTCCAGGAGTTTCCGTACCGTTAAGTAGCTGTAGCGTTGCCAGACGTTGAGCTCAGGCAGCAGTGACGCTGTGCTGCCTGTCCCAGCTGAGGAGGAGCTCAGGAGGTCACCTCCTGCCTCAGAGGGACGCAGCAGCGAGACTGGGAGGGAAACTTGCATTTCTCAGAGGTCAGGCTTGATGCTTCCCAGGGCTAAAGGCTAAATTGCTCAGCCGCTCAGGGGAAGTGAAGAGTGCAGGCGGATTCGTTTATTTTGCAGCATGTGTCTGACACAGAATTCTATAAAAACGCCATGTAAGATCAGTGGATGTCTGGACTTATTAAGTAAACATGCGTGTGCACGACTGTACGTCAGACTTGCACTCTGTGTAGAGCACTTGAACTTGCCGTTCCCCAGGGCCTTCACCAGCTGGAGTGGCAGATGCTCGGTGCAAAGTAAAAGCCAGTGTTTGTATGTGTGGTAACTTTAAGAGGTACCGAAGGAGGAGAGATGGAGAATGAAGTCACTGCTTGGATATCTTGTTAAGGACGGTCTCAGTACAGCTGGTGCTCTAAGCCTGTATTAAATATAACTATATATAAAATAAATATTTCTAATGCTCTTCAGTTTCCACTGCCACTTCCTGCAATGACCCAGGAATTCCCCAGAACGGCAGCCGGAGCGGTGACAGCAAAGAGGCAGGTGACTCCATCATCTTCCAGTGTAATCCAGGATACGTGCTGCAAGGGGAGGCCAAAATCACTTGCGTGCAGATCGAGAACAGATTTTTCTGGCAGCCAGACCCTCCTTCCTGCACAGGTATGACCACACATCCATCCTCCCATTGCACTGCCTTCCCTGCCCTGTTGCACGACTTCTGTATCTGAAGGCGGTGAGTCCCGCCTGGTTTGAAGAGCTGGGTGACAAGGTGTACGTGCCTCAGGAACCTCCCTCATAGAACCTCCTCTTTAGGTTTATCCCCAGAGTGTCTGGGACAATGAGAATCCAGCGTGTGCTGGAAGCTCGTAGGACATTCTGCAATGTCAGTGATGATATTTAACCTGACAAGTCAAAATTAAAGGCTTCTCTAAAACTCAGGTTGGTAGAGAGGTTTGGGGACGTGGGTGAATAATTTCTGCACGAGGAGACAGCAAATTCTGCCACAGAAAGAACGGCCTGACATTTTCTTTGAGCTCATAAAGTAATAAAAGAAGCTCATAAAAGTTGTTCCTTTTAATATGTCCGCAACATATAAAAAGAGTCATACTAAGCACATAAGAGCAATAAACATCAAATTTGCTGGCCGATTAAATGCTAGCCACAAATTACCTGTAACCTTCGTTCCTGTTCATGCAGAGTTATCCCAAGCAAGAAAAATCAATTAATTCTGTTTCTAACATCTGATTTAATGCCAGCGAGGAAACTTCTACAGCACGCGTGGGATTTATGCTCCCTGCGGGATGCCTTGGCTTCTGAGTGACTGGGTTGATGATCTGGTGTGGCACCTTTTCAGCCCAACAGAGACAGTCCTTTTAGTCTTCCCGGAGCTATAGCTAAATCATACTGTTGCATGTCACGCCCATCTCATCACCCTCCTGGTGAGTTTTGCAGAAGCTGGGCTCTCGGTGCTCTCCAGAGGAATGTAGCTGGTGCCTTCATCTTGGTGTGAGATGAATTCCCATGGGTCCGTCTCCAATTTGACTTGGAGATATTGTGCTGGGTCCTTTTTGAACAGAAGTCTGGCAGTCTTGGTATAGGAGTCATAAAGCTCTGTGAAAAAGCTGAAAGCAACATCTTGCTCCTCTCTACTCGGTGATGAAGGATTTGGAGGAATAATCAGTGGCCAAATAACACATTTCATAATAACTGTAACAGGCTGCCTTGTTAGAGCTGAAATGGAAGACAGGGTTTCATTTGGGATTTTATGTTTGTATTTAGCGTCTCCAGTATATTTTCACGTCTTTATTGTACAACTCCTGCGGTCCCCAGACAATGTGGGCTGAACTGGAACCTCAGCTGAAACAACCCCAGGGGCTCGGGGTATTGGAAGTCTGTATCCTGACCCAGCTCCAAACAGCCATGGCTTGGACCAGCTTCTAGTTTAAGTCCTTTGGAGACCACGGGTGGGATTTTCAAAGAAATAAGAGGGTGTGGAAGAGTCATCTCCCTTGGGCTTTTCAAAAATGACTCCATATACTTTAGCTTCTTCTGAATCTCCCCCTGACTTTCCAGTTTGGAAGAGGAACGTGCTATAAAGGGTTAAGATTAAGGTAGATGGACACAGAACAGGTGCTTGTGGTTCTTCCAAGTTACTTATACAAGACCTTCAGCTGAGCTCTTCACTGGCTGCGCGGTGATGTCCATGCCGATTCGAGAGGGATAACGATTCCCGGTGTCCGCAGTAGCCTGCGGCTGGACTCGGCTGAAGAAGTTGCTTTTGGTTGGTGTCAGACAGCCGGGTTGAACACAGCCCGTGCTCCCCTCTCTCCCACCCCATCCCAAACCTGGCAGGATCGATCTGGGCAACAGGGGGGAAATCTTAGAGCATCGACCCTCCTGAAGAGACTGCAGAAAGGCTGACGCTAATAAATCGATCATGAGTATTTGCCACAGTGGAAATATACACAGGCACTTTTCAGCCTTAAAAATGTAGTAATTGATTTTTCAATCAGCTTGGCATTTAATGTGGTGGTAGCTGTAATAAACGCGAGCAAGCCGTTGGTCCCAGACTGTGTGTTTTCACTTATTTAGCAACCACCCAGACTTGGACCAGGTGTTGCCTAAATAAACACACAAGAAAAGCACAAAGCATCGCTCTCGCCTTCTGGTTGCTCACTCAGATATCTTACAAAGATGGTAACAGCATCCATAGCTCCGTGTGTGTGTGTCTCTGGAATACCAGAGCCCTCATCTCTGTGATGGCCACTGCAAGGTCCTGTAATACATGTCTTAACATCAGTCAGCCTTGCAGACGTCTTCTCTGTCCCCTTATCTATCCGGATCTCTTTCTCCCTTCCTGCATCTCATCTACTGTATTTGAAGTTTCTCTAAGACAAAGCCTCACCCTTTGCTTGGTTGCCTTCAGCTCCCTGTGGAGGGATCTTGACGGGACCAGCTGGAGTGATCCTGTCCCCGCAGTACCCGGAGCCCTACCCGCCGGGGAAGGAGTGTGACTGGAAGCTGACCGTCTCTCCTGATTATGTCATTGCCCTGGTGTTTAATATGTGCGTACCCGAGAGCGCTTTGGTTCTGCTCGTGCGGCTGCCTGTGGGGACGGGGAGGGGAAACCAGCGGTGGGGCATGGCTGGGGGAGCTGGGTCTGCCTGGGGGTCCTTTCCTCTCTGAAGGGACCAACCCAAGCCTGGTGGGACTGTCCCATAGCCCTGGGTAAGCTCTTCTCAGACGTTACCTTAATTTGGGGGAGACAGACATATTTCAACTGCAGCTCCTCTTCCGTACACACATGGTTTTTACGGAGCGTAGCCATGTACCTGGAGCAGCATTAGGAAGCTCCTGTAGCAGCACTGGCTTCAGATTTTGTGCTTTTAACTGTATCACCAGGCCTCGTTTCCTAATGTGTGGAACTCATAGCATCCTAGACTCATTCAGGTTGGAAAAGACCCCTAGGATCATCTAGTCCTGCCTTCATCCAGCATCTCCCTGACCCCTAGACCATGTCCTGAAGTGCCACATCTACGTGTTTTTTGAACCCCTCCAGGGCTGGTGACTCCACCACCTCCCTGGGCAGCCTGTTCCTGGCTAATGGCCCCTTCAGTAAAGAACTTCTTCCTAATATCCAGTCTAAACCTCCCCTGGTTCAACTTGAGGCCATTACCTCTTGTCCTGTCATTAATTACTTGGGAGAGGAGACCAACACCAGCCTCACTACAACGTCCTTTTAGGTAGGGATTAGAAATGTCCTGGGCTTGCCTGAGGAGCTGTTCTGGGGCAAAGGCAGTCTTGGCTATGTGGTTCTACAGCCCATCAGGACCACAGCGTGTTGTTCTCCGGGGGCTGCTGTAGCGTGCTCATACTTCAAGCGCTCTTCCTTTGGTTTCGCAGCTTCAGTTTGGAGCCTGGCTATGATTTCCTTCATATCTACGATGGACCCGATTCGCTCAGCCCCCTGATCGGAAGCTTTTATGGTTCCCAGCTACCCGACAGGATAGAGAGCAGCAGTAACAGCCTCTTCCTCGCTTTCCGAAGCGATGCGTCGGTCAGCAACACCGGGTTTGTCATCGACTACACAGGTAAGAGCCATCCAAGGGCGCTAGAAAGCTCTAGACCCCGTGGAGACCTCTCATCAGGCAGTAACTGCTCTCTGCTTTGCACAGCTCGTTAAGAGGCATGGGAGGGAAGATTGGGAGTTGAGGGGAGGGGATGCTGTGAGCTGGCAGAGGGGCTGAGGTACATAAGGTAGATAAGAGCAGCGTAAAAGGCCAGTTGTGTGGCTGAGGATCAGTCACACGTGGCTGCCTCTGTGCGGGCCTTTCATTAACAGAGAAGAAAATTTTTACTGCTTTTTTTTTCTTTTTCTCTAGAGAAAATGGGAGGGAGTCTCAGAAAGTATGTGTTTATGTACAGGCTGTATTCTGTATAATCTTTCTTGCTCCACACTGAATTTAAATAGTTCTGTCTTCTTAGTGAGCAGAACGTGCTGCTTCATTGCAGACTGGAGCTTCCAGAATGCTGGAGAGTGCTCAGCTGTTAACTGGTTATTAGGAATGCTCCACATTGCCCTGGATTTAAGATTTATCCTTAGGGGCCAGAGCAGGTTTGTCCAAGAATAGGAGGTGCAGAGTTAGGTATCCAACTTGGGAATCTCGATCTGGATTCTTGATACTGTCACTCCAGAGTGTACCCAGTGACTGGGTGGCTGTATCTAGAGGTGAGGATCACGGAGGAGGATGCTCAGCTCTCTTGAGTCAGTGAAATCTCCCCTGAAATCTCTGCTTTTTGCTTCCCTTCACATTCTAAAGCAATGGCTTAAAAATTCACTAGCAATTAGTAAAGTGAACAGAATGGTTCAGATAGGTGTTAAAAGAGCAGTGACTTTTATTTCTTGCTTCGGGAGGAAGTAAAGCCTTGTGGAGGCTTCGGTGAAAGACAGGGCAGTGATCAGAGCTTTCCCTGGATGCCTTTAGCTCTCTGTCGATGGAGCAGGCTGAGAGATGAGCAAGCTGGATGGGGCCTCGAGCAACCTGATGTAGTGGGAGGTGTCCCTGCCATGGCAGGGGGCTTGGAACTAGGTGGTCTTTGAGGTCCCTTCCAACCCAAACCATTTGATGACTCTTAAGTAACAGACCAGGTGCTGCTGTTCTGGGAGATGGGGAGGAAAGGAAGGCTTTGGTGGGTATGTTCCTTGTTTGTGCCTAGGCTAGGTGGAAGAATGGAGTCGTTACAAACTGTAGTAAAAAATATGCACTGAAAAGCTGGATCAGATGAGCCAGGACTGTGCAAGATGGAGAAAAGAATTAAAACCTGGAGGGAAAAAACCCAGGGCTAGAAAGAAATGACTCTTCAAGCCTGCTCTGGCCTAGATGGACTAGTTTGCAGTTTTCAGGCTTCAGGTGGGTGTGAGCTGCTACGAAACACAGCTCTGCATCCGTGGTGTACGTTGTGAAACAGGCTGCTGAGTCTTGCCGGCCCAGCCGTGTGCGGTGGGAGCAGTAATAGCTCGTGCTGGAGAGCTGATGGGCTGCTGCTGTGTTCTCAGCGTGCTGCTGCTTTCCCCGTGTCCTTGGGCAAGTCTCGCTTCCTACTCCCTGTCTCCAGTCTGTGGTTCTTGCTTTGGAGTTTACCTGACCAGAGGTTAAATGATAGTGAAATAGCAATTCTTGTTTTCACGGTGAACAGGTGAATTTCCCTCCAATGAAGTAGTGAAATAATAAGACAAACGCAATTAGCACTGCTTAAGATTCAAGAGATTAAAGGTTTTCTGCTCTCACTAGAATTAATTATACTGAAAACGAAGTCTTGAGTTGTCTTCTTTTCCCCTTTTATTTTGTGCAGCCAGAAAGTAGTTAACAAATGAAATCTCATTAAATTAAGGTGGTTGTGCAATGCATTTTTCTCCTAAACACTCCTACGGTGTTAATCGCGCCTACGTACTTCCCACAAAGCCAAACTGCTGGGAGAAAAGAAAGAGGCTTTAAGTTTTCTCAGTAATTTCCCTGCACTTTAAAAGGAACCTGGATTCCAAGTCTGAGGAGCAGCAGAAAATAGAACTTTGAGGAATGGAAGGAAGAAGAAAAATGCAGGAGGGAGCATGTGTGAAAGGAAATGAAACACCGAGCTTGTCTCCTTGCCAGCGAGGAATCCCAAGTACAGCTCAAAGACACTGTCTTCCCTCAGCCATCTCATCTTTGGTCAGATTTTGGCCGCTACAGCTCCCAAAATATCATGTATCAGCTGTGTCAGCTGCGTGCGCAATACTGTTAATTAGCAGGGGCTTTGCAGTCCTCTTCTGGTAATGTTTTTTGGGGAAAATGAAAGCAAAGCAGCCATCTGTCAATCCTTCCTTGAAATCCTGCATCTTCCCTGGGACTGGGACTGCATCGCTAGCCCGGAGCTACGGCGTGTCGGGAGAATTTCAAACAGCCTCAGCACTTCATGTGAGATTATTTCAGGGGCAATGGCTCTTCAAGAGGACCTTGTCCTCTGGGGCCTGGAGGAATGGAGAAAATAGTGAGAGAAGAATGAATTTGGCTTTTATTGTGCCATTTTTTGCATAGAGTGTGACAGTGAGTGTGAAGTGGGAGTGGAGCAAGGCCATGGAAAGGTGTCTGAGGGCAGATCTTCAGCCAGGCAGTTTCCCAGTTTAGCTACTCAGATATCCTGGGGCAGCAGGATTTCTGATAGATGAGCACGTATCACTTGCTTTGCACTCATGATGCGCTGTCAGCTGTGCAACAGAATGAAAAATCAAACTAAGGTTACCAGCAGAGAAACCTGAAGCACGCTTTCCCCACGCACGCTTACATCTACTGAGCTTTGGTTTCCTGTCTGCATAAAGCCTTGGGTTGGTCCAGAGAGTCAGTGAAAATTAAATGGAGTTTCAACAGGGGAGGAGTCATAGAATCGTAGAATGTATTGGGTTGGAAGGGACCTCCAAAGGGCATCTAGTCCAACTCCCCTACAACAAACAGGGACATCTCCAACTAGCTCAGGTTGCTCAGAGCCCCATCAAGCCTGACCTTGAACATCTCCAGGGATGGGGCCTCCACCACCTCTCTGGGCAACCTCTTCCAGTGATCCACCACCCTCATAGTAAAGAACTTCTTCCCACCATGCAGGTTTCCCATGGTCCTAGTGTAGTCCCACCTAGGCCACAAGTGACGGTCATTCCAACGTTGATTGTTAAAAATGCTTCTCATGTGATTTATTACTTGAGCCGGTGTCAGTTTGCTCATGGACAGTAAATGATCGGCAATTATCTGGAGTCGTTTCTGCTTTGTGTGGTGGGTGCACCCACAGACGTTAACCATGAGCTGTTTAGTTCACAGCTATCGGGGAGCGGGAGCATGAGTGGAAAAGGAAGGAAAAGAGCCATGTTGGAGCCGTGCGATGGTGTGATTTATGCAGGGCAGCCTGCCCAGGACTGCGCTGCTGGAAGATGATCTTTTTCCCTGCAGCGTCTGAGCGTGACTTTAGATCTGCCTGGTTTTAACTTCCTGCAAGGAAAAGAAACCTTTTAACCACTAATTGTGTGTCCCTTTCCACATGCGTAGCTTCCAACTTGATATTGAGGGGAGAAAAAACCCTACGTATTTGTTACGTAGGGTGTCTTGTTGAGTTGCCTTGTGCCGCGAGAGTAGTGCTGGACACTTGAGTGATGGCCACAGCAGGGCTGGTGGGAAGGAGGGAGTAGATCTGAAGCTGCTCACAGACTAACTGGGAGAAGTGCAGCTCACCAGTAAAATACAGCTCTCTACAAGATTTATTTGTGCCCATGCGGGGAACGGTTTGGGTATTTTATAAATACCCCTTCTCCATGAATTTTTGCTGCTTCTCCTTGGTGGGCTCCAAGATTTTGTTGGATGTTTGCTGGGGAGGTTGTACCCCTCCAGACTCTTGTTTGGCTGCAGGCAGTTTCCTCTGGGCTTCCTGCTCGGTGGCTCTGGTGGAGGTTTCACATTGTTCCTCGCTGGTGACTCAGGGAAAACAGGAAAGAGATCTCCCCTGGTGAACAAAAAGCCCAGCCACCAAGCAGGTGCCTGTAGTCTGCTCTAACAGAGGACAAACCACCTCATTCTGGATTTTTTCCTAAGATTCTTATCTGCAAGTATGAGGCTCAAGAGGAATGGTTCATACACGCTGAATGGGTAAGAAAGAGCCTGCATCCTCCTTTGAACCTGCATCACTAAACCCGCATGAAAACGGAAGCCTTGATTTTTCTCTCTAGTGACGTGAAATAATGACCAAGTCTTTTGTCTCAAGCTACGAGCGGAGGCTCGCAGCAGATGAAACGTGCAGCTCGGTTAGATTCCTTGCTTCTGCATTTCGCTCGATTTGCTTGCAAAGCGTGTGCCTTTGGTGGGGGCAGGTTAGAGCTGTCTGTGTGTTCAAGTGAGGTGGATCTGCTCCGTAAAACCGCCAAAGCGTTAGGAAGTGTGTGATTCCCAAAGAGATGCCCGGGGTCATTATTTTAAGCATTTACAGCAAACGTCCCATGCTTTCGATACAAAAGGTAAACTCATTAAATGTGATGTTCCCCAGTAGGGATTACGAATGACTTTAAATTTAGTTGGTCTAAAAAAATGAGTTTGAGTAGTTTCAAGTACTTCAAATTACCCTGAATTACTTTACTAGTTTTGTGGGTTTAAATACTGAATTTTTTTCTCTGTTAAATCCTTGCAGTGACAGAGAATACAGCATTACTGGCAAGGCGATAACCAGAAATTCCTTGCTTGAGGAATCTTTTTTTGTAACAATTGAAAATGGAGAATTTTCAGATGAAAGTGGTTTTTTTATAATGACATTTGATTTCACGAGAGTGGATTCTCGTATGCGCTCAGACGATGCAGGTTTTGTTTCTCAGCACTTCCCCGGCGCTGTGTCAAGTACCTGGCAGGTGACTTGACAAGTGAAGAAAGTTGTTAGTCTTGGAGCATCCTTTTCCTCCGCTGCTGCTTTCAACCCTCTGGAATGAGTAAGCGCCGTGATAGCGGCACCCTCAGCTTCGTGCCGCCTTCCTGAACAGCCCAGCAAAAAGCTCTACTTGAGAGCACAAGTGTGCAGAGAAGCCCCACGCTGCCGACTTGCCTCAAACGCTTGGCCCCTTGCTGGATGCGCAATCTCTGCGCCGGAGAGGCGAGAGCAGCGCAAGGGGTGGGATGGGGAATGTTTTGGCGGTGTTCTCAGCTGCTCTGCACTGCCTCGTACAGTGCCACTTAGAAGGATCCCTTGCTCTGCCAATTTATGCTTAAATTCGATTTTAATTTTTTTTTTAAAATTTGATTTGGATTAGGGCTGGTAGTGGCAAAGTAGAGGGATGCTAATATCTTGCAGATTGTCCTTAACTTTTTTATAACTGTGATAAAAATTCCATTATCTGACTGCGTAGGAAAGCAAACAGAATGGAGAGCTCCTATCTTACAGGATTTGCTTTTAAGCTGTAAGATGAGGTTGTCACTCAATGGGATTGAGTTCGTAGAAGGCAGAGGTTAAGAATATATTAGCAGATATGTTAAAACGTTTTTCTTTTTTTTTTCCCAGAGGTTTTTGACCCTGTAAGAGATAATCTTAATTTAGAGAGTCAATAAAGAACTGGCGCTGAATTGCAAAATGCAGTGGATATTGCTTATGTAAAAGGCATTTTTTTTTTTAGATTTTAGTTATGGGAGGCACAATCTTAAATTGATGAGAGGTTTCTTAAAAATAAATGCATGGTACAGAACCTCGGGGAAATCGGTTGCCCAGGGATCACCCTGCACGTCTCTTCCGCCTTGTTCTGACTTGCGAGATGCTGCATAATCATTTTAAGGAATTTGACTTGTTGCGGCCCAGCGCATACCTGGCATTACATTTTTACAGCAAGCATTTCACTGCAAGTGTTGTGTTACAGCGAGTAAAACCCAATGCTGGCGTGAAAAAGAAGCTTCCACCGTGAGTTTGTGGGAGACTCCAATATTATCTGATCCTAAGGCGCTGATGTGCGTTGCTCTGTTAGACAGCAGATGCCGAGGAGTGAGTTTATCTAATTAAAGAAATTCCTTTTATGTTTATCTCTTGCTTGGCTGGTTTAATAATGCAAGGTCATGGAAAAAGAGGTTCAAGTATGTTTTCCTCTCTAGCCTAACCTTTTGGCGTGTCAGCAGAAAGGCTTGTTGGGCTCTGTAGGGTGTTTTTTGGGACGGGCCGTTCCTCTGGGCAGGTGGAGCAGGACCCTGTCGCAGAGGGGTCCTTGGGGAGAGGGGAGCTCGGTGGGGTGGGATGTGGCAGGGCAAACACCAACACTGCTGCCACAGGTGCCTGCATGTGGTAGGGACATAGTCACCACAGGAACGACTCTTTACAGGGTAACACATGAAAGCTGTGAGCTTGGCTTATTAAAAAAAAAAAAAAATTAAAAAGGCAAAAAGCAAGTGGTTTCTGCAGCCAAATCTGAGTGCCTCAAAATAGCCAGCGTTTTCAGAGCGTGACGATAAACTGGCTGAGTATACTCTGAATCGACAAGGTGCTGTCACGCTACATGTTTAATAAGGGTAAAACTCAGAGGTGGTGCATCAAGAGGAACAGGAGGGCATTCTTTACATCAGAGGGCGCTTTGCTTGCACCTTCCTTCTGGATTGAATCTTACTTTGTGAACTGGAGCTATTGAACTTGCAGAAAGTTCACCTTAAAAGGGTGTAACTTGGTGTTTGTGAGGGAGGGCAAGGATTCAGGTTAAACCCTCAACTTCTGAAATGAAAGTGCAAGTTCTCCATACATACTGTGTCCAGATGTTCTTAAAAGGGAAATAAACTGTGCCTAACTCATGAAGTTCTTGCAGATTGATTTATCAAGCTCTAGATGGTGGTTTTGGTTTAGGCGATGGTGCTACCTTGGGTGACACAACCAAAAATGGTGTTGGAGAAGCCAAATCTCTAGGGTACAGGAGTTTTATATGAAGACCCTTGAATCTTTTGCATGAAGATGCTCACTTTTCCTTTTAGTAGTTCCGTCTTTCACATCATAAGGTACTTCCCAAAACTGCCGACATTTGATCCAGTTCCCACAAAAATCTTGATTCTTGCTTTTAATTTTGCTTGTAAACACAGAACTGTAGCAAGAGTCATCCCAGTAATTATTTGACTCTTTGGGTGTGATTTGGTCAGGCTCTGAATGCACTTGTCAACTCATAACAGGGGAGGAAGACTCCAGGGGAGCTGAGACACTTGAAAATCTTTGCAAATCCGATACCAGGAGAAAGCTCCCTGCCTAGCTCTTCTCCCACTCCCTTGTACCTCAGCGGGTACTTGTGTAAGAGCTATACACACATCAACTGGAAACAAAGTAAAATCCAGAGTTTCACGTAGAAACAGTATTTTATAGGTACTCTTTGAGCAGGTCTCCCTGGACCACGGGCTTGTTTGCTCCTGATTTTTGAAGGGAGTAATGCTTAGGATCACAGAATGGTTTGGGTTGGAAGGGACCTCAAAGATCATCTCAATCCAATTCCCCTGCCATGGCAGGGTCACCTCCCACTAGACCAGGTTGCTCAAAGCCCCGTCCAACCTGGCCTTGAACACCTCCAGGGATGGAGCACCCACAGCTTCCTCGGGCAACCTGTGCCAGGGTCTCACCACCCTCAGAGTGAAGAACTTCTTCCAAATTTCTAATCTAAATCTCCCCTCTTCCAGTTTGAAGCCGTTACCCCTCATTCTATCACTACAAGCCCTTTTTAAAAGTCCCTCCCCAGTTTTCTTGTGGGCCCCCTTCACATACTGAAAGGCCACCAGAAGGTCTCCCTGGAGCCTTCTCCACTCCAGGCTGGACAAGCCCAACTCTCCCAGCCTGGCCTCCCAGCAGAGGCTTCCAGCCCTCCCATCATTACTGGGGCCTCCTCTGGACCCCCTCCAACAGGTCCACGTCCAGATGTTTGTGGAGCCAGAGGGATCTGGTGCTGAGATTCATCAGAGAACACTGAGTTAGGAGACCTACCTTATCTTGCTGAGACCAAGGTGGAAATCCTACCTGCCAGCATCTCTTTGACAACATCGTTAAGCCAGCTTTGCCGTTAGGCGCTACCCTGCAGCGTGCCGATTATATTTCTTTGCCTTGCAAAGTTTCTTTTTATAAACGATCTCTTTTGAAGGTCACTTTAACTTGGGAGATATCCCTTTATTTGCTTGGTGCTGTGTTTATTGACAGTGAAAAATGCGCCGGCACTGTAAGCATTTCAGCATCATGGGTTTTTTTCTCTTTGCAAATGTTATGATTTTTTTTTTGTCTCGTCCCTTTAGCAGTTGGAGTTACAGGCAGGGTGAGGCTGTGCCCTGATAAAGGGTCAAATAACAAATGTTGTTTATTATACTTCTATTTCCTCTTTTTCTCCTAATGACTTAAGTTTAAGGAAGGGTGTAAATCCAAGTGTTCATATGACCTCAGCGCACCCAGAACAAATATGCAGCTTGAACTTTGGTGGTGTGATCTAAGCTTCCCGTGCCTTTAATATCCGTAAGTCCTCTAAGCTGTGGAGTGGTGCAGTCAGAACCGTGCTGGTGCTGGGTCACCTTCACGATGGCCGTGCCCACCGCAGGAAAGCTTTGCTGTGCTGTTAAGGAGATCGTGTAGTTGTGGAAGCAAAGAGTTCCTTTGGACAGCTGGCAACTCGCTGACCTTGCTTCAAATATCACAGGATATGCTGATAAACAGTCTACGAGGTAGAGTTGCATCCAAATTGGGATTCTTGATGATCCTGCTCAGAGAGCCGCATGGTGCCCCATCGCTGTCTTCTGCTGGACCCCCTGCTCAGTGCTGCCCTGGGCCCTTCTGGAAATGCTCTTTGAGTTTTGCTCTGCATGGAGATGTGGGTTTGGGGTTTTAGGGGTTTTTTGTTTTGTTTTGTTTAGTTGTTTTTTTTCTGTGTTCATCTCAGGACTATGGGTACATGAAGGTGATTATGTCTAATCAAAGGCAGAACTAACTGATCCCTTGAAACAAGTTCCAGTTGGACAGGGACAAAATACTTAAGAATATCTTAATGATTAATGGATGCTCAGCTGACTCCGATAAAATACTCTTGGCCCCAAGATCTGTTTCCTCTGCTCCAAGCCACTGCTTTAAACTAATGACTCTTGATTTTGATCCAAGTACTGAAATTGAAAAATAATTTATTTTTCTTGTGTGCTTCCGTCTTGTATTGACGCAAAGCAAGCCAAGGATAAAAAGTAGTATCTTATGTTTGTTTTGCCCTAAAAAGTAGAAATAGGAAAGTGTGTCATAAGTCTGCCTCAGACTTTTTTTTTTTTATTAAGTGTTGTTGCAACTGCAGGAAAAAGAGCTTTAAAGGATGTGACAAACAGCTCATGAAAGCCCGTTGGAATCACTCATCTGGCAGACAGAAGTAGTATGAACACCCAAATATCTTATCTGAGGAGAGGCAGCTGTTTGAACTGCTTTGCAGTCCTCCCAAATTACCACAATTTCTATCATGAAAAAAAAGGAAGATCGAAGGGGTAGCAAAGCAGGCTGTTATTCTTGGAAAGCACAGCACCGATTTATCAGACAGAGGCCAAAAATGTGGATTATCCACTTCAGATTTTGCTGGGTTGGGAATCTGTTTTTGGAGAGTCTTCTTTATAATGCTTTGTAGCGTCAAAAGATACAAGCCGAGGGGC
The DNA here is from genome assembly GCA_033124195.1 of Coracias cyanogaster. Taxonomy (NCBI): domain Eukaryota; kingdom Metazoa; phylum Chordata; class Aves; order Coraciiformes; family Coraciidae; genus Coracias; species Coracias cyanogaster. Next base: position 5,178 of record JAVSBS010009882.1, on the reverse strand, counting down.
AGCGCTGCCTGAACTCTGCCTGGCTCGTGGTCATCTCAGTTCTTTCTTGGCTGGCTGTGGCCCTTTGTGCCCATCTGTGACGTAGCTGCAGGTTTGTTCTTCCATTTTCTGAAGCCAACAGGGATTTTCAGACAGTATACTCCAGTCACAACGGGAGGCGGCTTCTCACGTGTCATTAAAACGCCCCTTCCTTAGTTCTTTTTTGGAGGAGGAGGGTTGCTGCTGTGTGCGCAGAGATGACATTTTGGTAGCACATGTGGATGGAGATGGAGATCCGAGGATGTTCTGACTGTTGGGTGTGCAGAGAGGGAGAGCAGCCTCTGAGGACAAGCAAAACACAGCAAATGTTCTCATTCACCAACAGCAGAAGTTTCCTTTATAAAATATTTTCCTCAGGTCTCGCTCCGCCCACCCGTATCCCAGGTTTGCCATTGCGTTGCTGCTCGGTGATGTGGCCAAATGACCAGGACATTTGGAGTCTGGAGACTTTCAAAACCTGTCTGGACATGTTCCTGTGCTACCTGTTCTAGGTGGTCCTGCTCTGGCAGGGGGGCTGGACTAGATGATCTCCAGAGGTCCCCTTATGATTCTATGACAGGGTTTCAGCCTAGCACCTTTCCCCGCAAGTGGCGGAGCCGGGAAGAGCTGCCAGGTGCTACTTGGCCGCTACCACGTGCTCTGTGCCATGGAGGTTGGGTGGCACAGGGTCTGGTTGCTGTGCTCTTCCCCGTGCTCCTCCTGAGAAAGACCCCTTGGACCTGACTGTTGGCTCTGCTGTAGGACTGCGGAGGGGCCATCAACAGCTAGAGAAGATGAACACGAGGGTCTTGAGAGCAAGCAGTAGGGCTGGCAGTAGTCTCACTTGTCACCATCTGGTGACAATGATTTACCATTTGCAGCAATTCCACTACACTTTGCCCAGGGCAGTGGTGGAGTCCCCATCCCTGGAGGGGTTTCAAAGTTGTGGAGATGTGGTGCTGAGGGACATGGGTTAGTGGTGCCCTGGCAGTGCTGGGTTAACAGTTGGACTTGATGATCT
>JAVSBS010009880.1:0-41096 GCA_033124195.1 Coracias cyanogaster | reverse complement strand
TCTTTAAACACCTCCAGGGATGGTGACTCCACCACCTCCCTGGGCAGCCTGTTCCAGTGCCTAACTACCCTCTCAGTAAAGAATTTCTTCCTAATATCTAATCTAAACCTCCCCTGACACAACTTGAGGCCAGCCCCTGCTGCCCTTGGCCAGCTGCCTGCTGCTCCCTGTGCTCCTCGGGTGCCAAATGCTGGGTAAGCAAGTGGGGAAAAAAATCTCAAATACTCAGACCACTGCAGTAACTCTGATCTGCTTCGCTAAGCTCCCAGTCTCCATATCCCTTTCCACTGTTATCTCCACAACCCTTTCCACTCTTATCTCCACCTTACCACCCTAGAAGAAGATTAAAGATGAGAAAAAGCACTAACTGGAGAAGAGGCTCTACAGAGCCACCAGTGGCACAGTGCACCCATGTGATGACACAGAACTAGAGGGATGAAGACACCACAGAGACCAACAGCAGGACATGATGCAGTTGTCACAGACTAATGGCTTTCAGCATGCCAGAAACAGACAGGCCTACCACAGCAAAGTGAAGCTGAGCTGATTAAGTTTCTCTTTTATTATAACAAGAAAATGGCACGTGCAAGTATGGCTTCGGGTGAGAAAGATGTAGCAGTCACCAAGTTCAAGTTGTATCCTGTAAACCTTTCCAGTAAGTGAGGCTGAGCCTTGAATTCCTGCTGCTGCAGGGCCAGTGGGAGGAGAGGAAAGAGGGTTTGAGCATTGCCCAAGCTGTGGTCCACGGGACTTGTTCCAGGAGAGCTCTGCTACCTGTGAAATGTGAGCCAGGATGAATGGTTGGGACAAAGTACAGCATGACATGTGTGCACGCACATCATTTACTGCAATCGTAGGCAGATGCCGCAGCAATATAAAGAGTGTAAAGTTTAAACTTATAAAGCATCAACACAGAGACCAGGATGGACTAGCAAAAGGCAACCTTGCTGGGAAATGTTGCGTCACTGCAGGTTGCAGCCAGAGTTACCCTTCGGTAACTGGCTCATGACACCACAGCATCCGCGTGGACCCTCTTATGGTGATTAACAGAAGCTCCACGAACCTGGAAAGGGGGCAGAGGAGTCTCCCTCCTCCCCAGGGGCATTTTGAGCTCCCAGCTGTGCACAGAGTGATAAAGAATGTGGGATGTGCTCCACGGGGCTGGGAGCTCTTTGGAGGGGCAAGAGGCAGTGGTGTGATGGTGAGCACAGCACAAAAATTAAGCAAAAACTATTAAGAGGGTGAAGATCAGCCCCAAGGCACTGGGGTGTCCCTGGATGGAGAGCTCTGCACCGGGTGAATGGCTGGTGCTTGCTCTGATTCTGACTTGCTCGGGCAGCTCCTGGCTGGGATGAAATCCGGCCTCACAGACGCAGCATCCGATCTCTCCTGTAGATCTTGATCCTTCAAGAGGAACTACAGGGATGGATTTTCAAAATCAGCCAGAACTGGTGGGATCCAGTCCTTATCTGTGACAGCAAAAGAATTAGCCACGTGATTTCTTCTCCATGTTTACAGGGGCAATATTTTTCCAGAGTTCAAAGTCTTTCTCTGCAGGAAGCATGTGACATGCTTTGCAGTCACACCATGGTTTTGGTGCTATGAACAATTACAAAAATCAATTTCTGGAGCAATATTTTCTATGTTTGTAATCTCTGAACTAATTACAGGACTGGAAAATCAATCACTATCTGGAAATCTTTCCAATACAGCTAACTAAGCATGCTCCATATCATGCTGGAATATATTCTTCACAAACCCATGATGCTCATGACCATCTCCCAGATTATATGGACAGATGATACCACTGTCAATAAGCATCTGTACTTCATTACACTTCAATGAACACATTTACCAAAACCTGCAGGGTGGATTGGGCAGAGCAAATTGCACAGTACATGAGATCTGGAGCAACATTTGTGCCAGCATCTTAAGCCAACATCAAAAAGAATTTAAAGACTTGGTTAGTTCAGCAGGAATCTTCAGAAAGATTATGAAATAAGGTCATTAAAAGTTCATGCCTCAGTTATAATGTTGGTTTCTCATCAGGCTTTATTAAAAAAAAAAACCAACTTTGGTGACTGAAAATAACCTCTTTCTTTTGTCTCCTAGTAAGAGAGAAGTGCTGTTAAATGGGTAGTTCAATGGTGATTACTCTTCAAAAACACATGTAAAAAGGAAGGGTGTTTCTCTGATGAATACAATCTCCTCTTGCTGTACAAACACGCTGTGTTGACCATGGCAGCTCGGTTGGAGGCAAAGCCCAAACCCTTGTGCTGATGCTCTGCATCACTTCCCGCGCATCACAGGCATTGCTGGGACGTTATTTGAGATGCTGCTGCTGCACTCGTACCCTGAGAGACCTCATCACGCTCTTCCTTCCAGAGGAGTTTGTGCTGCTGCTAAATGAAGAGTAAATAGTCCCACCAGACACAGCGCCAAAAGCACAGCAAGTGGATAAGAAGCAAAGACCATAGCAGAGGTGAATTTCCCCACCGTTGCTTGGCACAACAGAGCAATGAATTCTGAGCTGCCGTGGCATCATGAAATATTTCTTCTCATTTGTTTTTCTCTGATCATTCTTCATAGCTTTTTTGCCCCCAGTGAATTGAGCAGATGAAAAGTGGGACTGGGGTACATCTCTGCCCTCACTCCCTCCACAAGCCGGGGAATTCCCGCAGCTATACCCATACCCACAACTCTTTGAGGTGCTGATCCTCATCCCAGAGCAGAGCTTTGGGTCACCAATCCATGAAGGTAAGGTGCAGAGCGTGCCTTGTTCCAGCCCTCATCTCAGGAGACAGGCCAGGATTTACAGACCCTCCTAAGAACTTGGCAGGTTAGTTAAACTCAAAGAATTTAAATTTTGGAGGACGTTATGACCTGGATTGTAATTACTCTTCTTATTAATTATGGTTTGTATTTCTGTAGGGCTCCCACCTCCAGCTCAGAAGTTCTAGGCATGGTGCAGCACATGGGCACAGCGAAAGGAACCCCTCAAGCTGCTGCCAGCCTGCCCAGAGCAGTGGAGCTGGACCCAAGCATGGCTGGGGGTGTGTATGGTAACAGCACTGCCTCGTCTTTATCTGGAACATGCACTCCCGCGGTGTGCCTTTGCTATTGTGGTCTCCTTTCTGCCAAAAAGCAACAGTTACAAAAGCACTGTGCTTATCATCGTCACAGTCAGATTTTCCCTTTTAAGTGTTAAGGCTGAATTGACCTTGGTGCTCACTCAGAGCTGCTGGGTGCCGTGTCCTGTGCACACTCCATGGGAACATACCTACGGCTGCTGCACTGGGCTTCAACATGTCTTCTCCTTGGATTATGCCATTTTTGGACCTTTCTATGACTCTTCCCAGTGTAATGTCATATTTCATTCAAATAAAACTTGATTGGAGTGCAAGAAATCACTGCTATTTCTATCTTAGGAAAGAAAGGCTGCAGCGTGTGCACATCACATAGTGGAAAAGACCCTAGAGAAAAGAGCTCAGACCCTTCATAAATCTTCTTATGAGTAGTAACAGCTCTCCATTATCTCTTTTTAAATGAACACATCACACTTTGTACATGCTCAGCAGCACAGTTCCTAATATTTTTTCCTGATAACCCAGAGGTATAGCATGGCAGTGCGGCTGCTGGCTGGCCGGAGCCTCTCACTGGCCATCAGCACCTCGGGGACATCCCAGAGTAGCGGTTTGGAGAGATATTATTTGGTTTAACAGCCACCAGAGCCTGTGTCACCCATGAATTTGTCTAATCCTTCCTTGAACGTGGTTACACTTTCAGCTCTTCAGTGCCCTCCAGCAACTGTTGCCACTCTTTAATCAGGAGCTGTGCAAGAGTTGGCTTTAAACCTCCTACCTCATCCTTTCCTTTACAGGATCCTCTCCTCTTGTAATAATAAACGCAGCTTGCAGTGCTGGGCGGGATGGATGCTGATGCTCCAGTTTACCAAGGCAACAGGGTCTTACAGAGGTAGGACAACACAAAGTCTGGTAAAAATCCCAGAGAGGGATTTTCAGGAATGCATTTCCCACTGCAAGCCAACACTAGCCACCACTCTTGAAAAATCCCATTTTTATTTATTATTTCTTAAATGCTTCCTGTGAATGAATTTCTGGCTCAAATTAGAGTTAATAATAAAACTCTCAAAAAAACTTATTTTAGGGGAAAATCCAGTTTTGTACTTCCTTCCTGGAGATTTGTTGCTTGTTCTGCAATAGGAGATGTGAATCATGGAAGTATTTATAACAGCGATATTAGGAAATTGTCATTCAGGCACCAGAAATCGGAATTAGACATTACTTCTTTAAATAAATTGCTTATTGTTATGCTAACCTAATCTTGTAAATACATGCACACTTAACCATATTAAAAATGTAAATGTTCCCAGAGCTGGACTTCACATGATGAATACACAACTCCCCTTCTTTCCTAGATGCCTCTACAGATGCTGGAAAAACAAGGATAGTTTCATTTGATGGACATTAATAAGGTTTATGTCTGCACAGGTTTAGCCCAAAGATTGTCATGATCATCTCAGATCCCATGTGGCTTTACAGGACTGAACTCGAAGAAACATCTTTCAAGAGCCGCTGGTGACGGAGCAATTCCAGCTCTGGGAGCGCCTCCAGCCAACTGACTTCCCTTCTGTGGCACTAAATTTGCATTCATTAAAACCAGAGTTTTAATGATTTATGGAGATTGATTAAAAAAAATGGTAGCCCAGAGCTCCCGACACTCCTCAGGCTTCTGACAGAGGTACAAGACATCATAAATCCATCCCTGTGTGAAATATTGAATGAAAATCATTGCAGGTGTATCTGCAAGTGTTAACATGACTCATAAAATCAGGGTTTCAGTCAGACTAAAGTGCTGAGAGCCTCCCAAACCCGAGGAGATAGTAAACCATATAATAACAATAATATAATTATTATAATATTAGTAATAATACTACTAATATGATTACCAGTCTCCTTGTCATTGTTTATTGCCATCACTGCCCTGATAATTCTCAGCTTTAATGATGGACAGGGCCATCCTTTCAGAAACAATCTTTGTGCCTACCACCAAGTCCCAGCCAAGCAAAAACCATCTCCCCTTCAATTTTAAAAGAAAAGCCACCAGCAGAACCAGCTCTTTATCCAGTCTGGCTGAGCTTGAGAGGCAAGGGAGCAAAAGGAGATGATCCTGAGACACGGGACTAGCAGAGGTGAGGAAAATGTAGCTCAGATGCTGTCAAGCAAAGCTGTCGTGCATCCCCAGCAGCGCAGGAGACAGGGCTGTGCTTCCCCATCACCCTTCCCCACCTCCCTTGGTGGATGTGTTTGTGGCTCACAGCAGGACAAGGACTATGCTCTGGTGAGTACTTTTCTAATTCTTCTGCAATACATCTTTCCCTTCACTCCTGTTGCATCCTTCCCCTTCACAGGTTTGCAGAGCCAGGAGAAAACTGAGTGAGACATGACCTGAGTTCATGCCAAGCCCCCAGCACCCTTGTGCTGGAGCTCCTGCCACCCTGCCCATGCTCTCCTCTGTGCTCATCTAGGCTCTGCCCAAACCTTGCTCATCCTTTCCACTCTTGCCTCCCCCAGCTTTCGTTGTATCACACACTCTTAATGCCTTCCTATAGCTTAGGCAGATGAATTCCAGCTTCTCTCATCCCCCAAGACTGCTACAAAGATCCTTAGAATGGAGGAACCTTCTGCCCCTCATGTGGCTGAGCCCCAGGGGCTTTAAAACTGAATAAACTGCCCCTGGGTCAGACTCCTTCTCATTTACAAGTGAATCAGCAGAGATGGCAAGACAGATTTGCCCTGCCACTGCCCAGGATCTTTTAAAGGTTTCTGTAGGAGACAGATTTCTTCCAGGTGACCTCTGTCCTTCCTTACCACACCTTCTCCCTTGGACACATTATCATAGTTACTCTTAGCTCATGCAAATCCATATGACAAGTTCCATACCTTTACCTCTGCCTCATCTAAGAAGTAACATATTTTGAGATGCTGCACAAACAATCACCAAAAATTAAGTAAAATAATTATCCTGCACCTCTGAGGACAACCTCACCAAAGGCAGGAATGGACCAAAATGTACGTGGAGAATTGAACCAAGCTGAGGCGCAGGAATGCATGACCCTGAAGCTGGAGCTAGCGGTGAATGCAGCTTGGCATGGTTGAACAGGAAATGTTGGGGTTTCCCCAGCTCGGATGCTTTTGACACACCGCTTCAGCTTTGCTCATCTGTTGTCCTTTCCGCCCTGTTTATTTAAAATCGAAACAGTTTGAAACAGGGCCTTACTCATCAGTGATTGCACAGCACCAGCCAAAACAACATCCTAACTACAGTGCACAGGGAATTATTCATATATAACAAACCAACATCGACATGTGTCCATGCAGTAAAAGCTTCCTGGTTCTCCTGACCACAGCATGTCGCTACCAGCAGGCTCTCCCACATTCAACCTTACATTAACAGTTTATTCCACAGCTCCCAGTTTAGCCCAGTAAGTGAAAGCAAAACCTGCAAGAAGCCCACCCACCTCCAACTCCAAAGGGCATAGCAAGGATGAGACAAAAAGGCAGCACTTCCCAGGTCCATCCCAGAGCCACTGCTTCAGAGGATGATGGGGAGGCAGGAACACAAGCAGCACATTGCTGCAGCCTGGGGAAAGCCTCAGTGAGCTGCAGGGGCTGCTTCTGCCTTGGCTTCTGTGCCTGCTCTCAGTTACCTGTGGGTCCCTGAGCTCCGGCAGCAGCCGTGGGAAAGGTCCAGCACTGCTGCCTCTGCACCAAGCAGACAGGTACCGCAGGGCTGGATCTCAGAACTCTGCCTGTATCTTTGCCCTCCTTGCCACCTTGTATGGCATTAGCTGGGGTTTTCCATTACCCAGGTTATCCTGCAGACTCTGGATAATGGAGAAGTGATCGCACTTCAAAGCACGGAACGTAAGTGCTTGAATTATTTATCTTCAAACATGCAGAAACAGGCCAAATTCCCAAGCAATGTGAAACAGCTTTTAGAAGAACCGTAAAGCGAGCTGCAAAAGCTGCTCCGGCAGGCATGCAAGAGCTGCATGGTTAGACCCTCACACGTGCACATCTCACATCTGCTGAGATTCTTCCTGCCCAGGTGATTTATGTGCTGGCGTGGGGTGATTAAGGCATGGAACGCTCAGATGTGGGTGCTGGTCCAAAGACTCATCTGTGTAACCGCACAAGGGCCCGCTCTGTGCCTGTAAACCAACCGCTGTGACAGCAAGTCCACAAACAGCAGAGAAAAAAGGCCCAAACCAACGCGTCCATGCAAATCAAAGGGGTTCGGGGTGTTCCCACAGTTTTCCTGCCCAGCTCCATCAGCTCCGGAGGCCCATTAACCCGGCCGTGCCCAGCCCGAGCGCGCCTGGTGCTATATTGCACCAATAAAGATAACGTCGCGATAGCTGTGTGTATGCCCCAGATAAAATAATGCCCATGCATCTGCTCTCCTACTTTCTCTTCCTTTTACGTGAGGCCAGCTCGCTGCAATAGGTGGAGGTAGAGATTACATTCCTGCCATGGCATTTATGCCCCCTCGCAGTGGTGCATGGATGTATCCCAGAATTTCTCCCTGGGGGGTGCAGCGAGGCTGGGACACCCCGAGGGAGGAGGGAATGATAGCGGTGGAGGGCAGGGGGTTCAATTCGAGCCCTGCCTGAGGGCTGCGAGGCCCAAGGTGTGGAGCAAGACGGGAAATTGGGGCATTTTTCAGAGGATGCCCTTGTCCCCACCCCTGCGCTCTGCTCAGCCCGTCTCTTCTCGCTCCCCCACCGCTCCTTCGCTGCCTCTCTCCCCATTTCCCCCCAAACGCAGGACCCTCTCCCCGCCTTCCCTCTCCCCCCGGCACCGCCGGCGCTGCCCCCGCTTTCGCTTTGCCCATCACTCCCCCCGCCATTGGCCGGCTCGCCTCCCGCATCCGCCACCGATTGGAGGGCGCTGCCGTCCATCAGGGCGGAGTGCCCGCCCCTTCCCCCCCCCCATACCACCACCACCCCACCCTGCCCGCCGCGGGGGCCCGGGGAGCGCGGGGGCGGCGGCGGCGAGAGGGCAGCGGCGGCGGCAGCGCCCGGCGGCAGGTACCGGGGCCGGGCCGGAGGGATGCGCGGAGAGGGGACCGCGGGCTGGGGGATGCGTGGGAGCCCCGGGGAGGCGGTGGATGGGCGCGGATCATCCTGAGAAGCCGCGGGACCGGGCTGGGGGCTCTCGGGGGGTGCGGGGCTTTTTGTGCGGGGTCGGTGGGTTGATGGCAAGAGCGCACGGTCCGCGTCGGGAAAAGCCCGGCTGATGTCAAAGCCGGCGGTGGGGGAGAGGGGGGAAGTCACCGAAAAAGCCGAACTCATTGAGATCTTCCGTTTGCACGCGGTCGCCGGTGATGCTTCAAACGCAGCGTCACTCGCTTGTCACCGAAATTCGGTAGAGCTCAGTCGCTGCGGTTCTTTTTTTTTTTTTTTTTTTTTGCCTTTCCTCATAAACGCTGCCTTTTCCCTGGGAAATGAGAAAGATGCGGAGGAAAGGGGGCAAGTCGGGAAAATAGGGCAAGGGGGCACGGCCCGGTGAGCCTCACAGAGAGGTGGGAAGGATAGGGATGGATGGGGATGGATAGGGATGGATAGGGATTGATAGGGAAGGATAGGGAAGGATAGGGATGGATAGGGATTGATAGGGAAGGATAGGGATGGATAGGGAAGGATAGGGATGGATAGGGATGGATAGGGAAGGATAGGGATGGATAGGGAAGGATACCCTTACCACAGCATGGTAAGGATCAAATGATCCCTCTTTCGAGAGGGGAGTAACTGAAGTTAGAAGAGAAGGAAGTAGCAGGCAGCGTGCAGAGCCGGAATCCGAGCGCTGTCATCGCCTGACCTGTGTCACTGCTACCAACCTATCTGTTCAGATGATACGAATCCAAAGCATTGTTACCATAAAAACGTGGTTTTGGCTTCTGAGAGCTCGAAAAGCACAACCGGGCATTAATCACAGGAGTTTGTGGTGTTAATGTTTTATTATCCTTTTATAGGCTGTTTGGTTTTACCAGGCAACGTGCTACAAACGTGAAGTTATCCCCATCTGGCACTGCCTTTTTTTTTTTTAAATTTCTGGGCTCCTACTTTCTGTGGTGCCACTTGGTTGTGAAAACACACGTTAAAATAGCGTCTCGGAGGGAGTGAACACAAAGGGGATCTTTAGAGACACGCCTTGTGCTGGTGTAAACATGAGAAAAGGGACAAGAAGGCGGGAAGAGAGGGTGAGTCAAATAATGAACAGAAAAAAAAAAAAGGGTAGCTATTTATATGCAAAGAAGTCTAGCCTGCAAGCTACCAAAAATGATCAGAAACTGAAGCGGGGTGCAAGGGCTGGAACATAGGCAACCTGCCACAACTCGGCCAGAGCTGTGCCGGGGTGTGATGAGCGTGTCCAGGCGTGACAGCACCTTCTGAAGCCCTGTGAAATAGCCGCTCTACTGACATTGCCTTAATTTGCCCCGCACGTGTGGATCCAGCCCACGAAGGGACAGTGGCAAAAGCATGAAGGGTGCCCCTGGGATGATGAATGAGATGGGAAGCGGCAGTTCCTGCGAGGGTTAGATGTTCTTGGCCAGCAAAACCAGGAACTACCTGGGCAAGTGCTTATTAGAAATCTTTACAGACATTAGAGATTTGCAGGCAAGGAGGGAGATGGGATCAGCCACTAACAAAAGAAATACCCACTGGCTTAGGGAGCTCAGCATCCAGCTGCTCAGTGCCTCATGATTTCAGATGGCAAACTCCTCGAGGCAGCTTTTATCATTTTATGTGTGTGTCTTCACAGTACGGAGAGTGCTGGGAAGGGTCCTGCTCTCCCATTTGGGGCTTTGCACCCTGCAGGAGTACAAACAGTCAATCGTGACTCCACTTTATGCTGCTTATCTTGCTTGGTCCCCCCCCTAAAAGCATCACTTGTTTTGCTTTATTTTGATTGAGTGTACCAAGCCTTTGCCTACAGGCTTGGTCGCAGCCCACAGGGGAAGGTGCTCACGTGCCAGATTGTCAAATATTCTGACTTACTATTTGGGCGTTGGGCTCTTCTCCCAAGTAACTAATGACTTACTAAGAGGTAAGGGTCTCAAGTTGTGCCAGGAGAGGTTTAGGTTGGCTATTAGAAAGAACGTCTTTACTGAAAGAGTGGTTAACCATTGGAACAGGCTGCCCAGGGAAGTGTTGGAGTCACCATCCCTGGAGGTGTTCAAAAAATGAGTAGATGTGGCACTTCAGGCCATGGTCTAGTGGTCAGGGAGATGTTGGGATGAAGGTTGGACTTGATGATCCTGGAGGTCTTTTCCAACCTAAATGATTCTATGGTTTCTTGTCTTCCTCACCTGTTCCCTTGAGCCACTGCCTGTAAGTTGATTATTCAGACCCTGGGACATTTGCATCTTGCAGAATCCCATTAATGCAACGGAGAACGGTTGAAAAGCTTTGCAAGACTCTGCAACTGCTTAGCAGAGCTGCCAGCTTGTGGCGGGTGGTTTAGTGAGATGCTGAGTGCTATTTTAGGGGGAAGGTTCCCCCTTTGGATTTTATGCTTGATAAACCAAGGTCACCGCGTTGAAGCAACGTGTGGGAGCTGTTAACCATACACAGGCTGTTTTGGATGTGGGCTACTCTGAAATGCTTTGGGTTCTGGTCTTGATTTCAACGGCCACCTCAATATGTCTTGTGCTTCCCTAGCACATTTTAAAAACGCATTCTCTTGGCCCAGTGAGGGGCTAATCCTGGTGCAGAGAAGCAGAATTTGGGAGCAGTCACAGCCCGGAGCACAGCACAGGGAGGGTCAGGGGCTTTGTCCGCAGGGTCGGTGGCAGCATGGCTCTCCTTGGCCTGTGTTTCAGCAGGTTTCCCTGTTTTCCCAGCCCTCTCTAGCTGTGAGACCTCTAGATGCAAGAGCTACTCTTATCCTGGAGCCACTCTTTTCCCTTTTAAAAACTGATTTATTGCTAGACCTTCCTGTGATATAATTAGTTTTGTTCCATCTTGGCCTTGAGTGACCTCCCAGCGTACGAGTGGTGATGCTGAACTGGAGGATTTGAGAACAAAGAGTTTCTGCAAACACTTTCTGGGAAAAATGCTCAGAGAGAGGTCAAGGATTTCATCTGGTTTATGAATCGCAGACAAAAGTATCCATCCTGCTTTGGTAGCTGTGATGAGTGATTGTAGACAAGTACTCGGAGAGAGCCACTAACTTTAATAGATTCTGCGTCAGACCTCTCGTTAGTACAGCGGAGAGCATGAGATGAGGCAGTGAAGTGTTTAATATTAACAGAGTAATGTTATTCTAACCTTAAATCCCTCTTCAGGCAGAAGTACCCCTGAATCTGGGGTATTCCTATATTGCTGCTGTCAATGTCATTGCACTTCTGGGTTGTAAATGGGTTTGAGCAAAGGGAAGGTGTTAGCGGTGGGAAATACACCGTTTATTCTTGTTCACTCCTTTCAGCAGAGCACTGAAGCCTTTCCAGCAGTTTTTGTAATGCCTGGAGCAGTGAAGACACTGGTCCCATTTTTTTCTCTTGGGCTACTGACACGTGCATAGACACACTACATCTGAATTTGATTGCTGTCATTAATGGATAAAGTATATAGCTGTATGGCGTCAATAGTCAGTCATTGGAATTCCCAGAGCTTGGCTTGGTTGCTTCAAGAAAGACAATGAAATGCTGACAAGCTTCATTTAACTGTCGCCCAGCAGTTTGAAGGAGTTAGGGAGTCAGTTTTGTGTTGAGAACGCAAGACTAAACACTTTTTTTTTTTTCCCAAAAAAGTACTTTGCAATGTTCTGGCTGAAGAAAATCCAAGAAAAAGTTCTTTTTGGCATCTTTATAGCTATGGCTTCATGTTTGTGAGTTGAAGTGCTTTGGGTATGCTATGAGATAGGAGTTTATTTTTCTAGACGGCATTAGGAGATAAAAAAATACGGTTGGATTCTGGAGTTCTGATAAATGATACCATGACACAGAAATAAAAAGCCCCCGAAACATCTGAAAGACACGGGGTCTTTTCAATTCTTCCCTCATAGCTTCTCCTTGGAAAACTGCATCAATCTTTTTAGCTTGCCGTACCCCAAATAAATCAGTTTTGAAAATGGAATTAGAGATTTCTTCTGCTTTGAAAGTCGCATAGAAAACAGGAGCTCAGCCCGTGTCCCGCAGCTGCAAGGCTGCTGTACCTTGCCCGAGCTGGAAGGACTTGCTAATGCCTTCCCTCCATGACTGATGTGATCCTGCTCAGCTGCGGCATAATCGGGGATGGGGCAGGTGCCATGGAGCTTTATGTTAGCATAAGAATTCCCCCCAAAAAAGGGATTTCTCTGCAGTGCTTTCAAAGCAACTTTATGGTTGTCTTTGTATTGTTGGAGCGGATTCAGTCTCATGGAGTGTTTAGGGTCCTTCAAGCCAGATATGGGTCTTGGTTACAACAGAATCAGCCTTTTCTGGAGACCCCTATAACCCTGATCAACCTGTGATCCCTTTAGTGTTGCATATTTTTCTCTTATTTGACAGAAAAACCTTTCAAACAGTATTTTAAGATGCCAAAGAAGCCGAATTAAAAAGAGTGAAAAGTAGGTGTCCAGCCTGTGGTACACTGATTACCTGTCATGAATATTCTTGTTTTAAAATAATATAAAATTTAAAATGCTGCCTTTTTTCATGAGGCAATAAAAAGACTTCCTTGCCTACCACTACAAACCAGCCCTTTTTTTCCCCCTTGAATTACCTTTTACCTTTTGTGATCTTGGAACCACGCTTGAATGCCTTATGTGAGCAAACACCACTGAGTAAGCAGCACTGGCGGGATCAGGCCCACCATTGCTTAGGGAACACTGATCAAAAATCGGTCCTCGGTGACCTCATTCAAGCTGATAACCAAGAACAAGCTTAACCCATTGTGTCCGTCCCTCATAGCACCTTCATGGGGGCTGTAGGATGTGAGCAGGTCCTTGCCAAGGAAAATTTAAAAGTTCCTGGGCCAGAAATGGAAACCCCACTAGGCTGCTGCATGGAAGCAGGAATCTCTCAAAGGCAGTTTTCAGATTTCCAAGTAAATCTGTCCTCCAAGAGCTGCTGTTAACACCGCGATTCCTCAGGTGTCTTTGGCGAGCGGATGGGCTCCGGAAACTTAGAGGCTTCCAACACCAAATCAGAAGTCCTAGAGCTACTTGAGCCTGTGCACTGATCTTGTCCAAACTCCCTTGTGCCACATCAGACTTGTGCCGAAAGGGTTAATTTTGCACCATCTGGCTTTGCGTTAGATCAAGTATTGTTTGTGTTGTGGTAGCCAACAGGAGGCCAGAGTAAGCTCAGGGTAATATGCTTGGCTAATCCAACAGAAATATGATTATGTGGCCATTCCTGCTCCAGATTGTATCTGCAATAATGGGTGATTTACAGCCACACAAGATTGTGGAGACATGGCTTGAGGGCTGTAGATAACCTGAATGTGATGATCTCCTGGCAGCAGGCAACAGGGAGACAATAGGAATGTGTCACTCCAATGAGGTACTTAACTCTGCACAAGTAATTAAGAGAGAGAAATCCCAGCCTTAATGCAGAATGACTTCCTAGGGAGTCACCTGAGATGCAGAAATTGGGGGTTGTTTAACTGCGTTTTGCATGTGGTGCTGACTTCCGCTGTGCTCGTCGGAGGTTAACCAAAAAATGGACAGCTGGAGTTCTACCGTATTTGTCAAAAAGGCCTGTTTGAAGCAGTGAGTTCATTTAAGTGCTGTCTGGGAGGCTGTGCTGTTCCCGGGCTTGGCAGGAATCTCAAGACCAATACCTAAGAGGATTAGAGAGCATCGCTGAATGTTAAACGAGATCCAGGCTAAGCGGTGTGCACCAGTGAACTTGTGCTCCGGGGGCTGTTTGGGGAAGCTTTTACTTGCTGATCTGGAAAAAAAAGAGTGGGCTTGTGTGGGAAATACTCTTCCCTCAGCTGAATCCTTCCTGTCGTTTCTTTCTCTCTCACGGTCCCACTTGATGCAGTGTTTCCACCCTCTGCGCATCTCATGGATGCGTGTGCTTGTGTGCTCACTGAGGATGGTGATGGTTGCAGGGGATGCTGGTGATCCGCGAATTTCTTTTTCTGCAATGCGTTTAGCTCTTCTAATGTGCTCCCTCCAGCTCTGTGTCGTCAGTTTGAGAAAGGAATGGGTGGGTATCCAGCCCACCAGCACAGGGTTGAGCTGGAGAACTTGTCATACAAAGCTCAAGCTGAAGGCTGTCGTTAACTGGTTGACATCGCGGTATGTGATTTTCCCCACAAAGTCAACTTACTATGGAGAAGAGGGGTTGGAACGCAATCTTGTCTCAGGAAAAAATGAAGTACTAAGTAATTTGGATGTTGATGTCCAACCCCCTTTTTCCCCATCATGTAAGAGGGAGAGCATGGAGGCCATGCCCCGTGCCGGATCTCCCCCTTTACAGCACTGCGTAACGCCCCAGGATCTCCATAGATTTCTTCCCATGCTGCAGCAGAAACCATGGATTGAATGATTGACATAGAAAGGAGGGTAGTGGTCTGAGTTAGGGTATAAATAGTTCTGGCTCCAAGCCCGATTGTGTTTCTGCTTTTGCTCTTACGATCAAGCCCAAAATAGATTCCCGATACCCTGCAAGAGGAGCGCAGCTTGGTGTCATACATGAATTGATCATTCAGTGGAAAAAAGCAAGGCAGGCAAGGGAGGTATCTCAATGAAGAGGCTGTTATCCAGCGGTGATGTAAGAGAAAAGCCTGTGGAAATGCTTTGGTAGTAGAGCAATGACTGGCGCCTTCTGTTTATGAGGAGGGTGCAGTGAGTCTGTGTAAAATGAACACACCGCCTACAACAGAAGGGCTTTGTATTATTTGTGCCGAATCCATCTTTTTGTGGTATGGCTTCCACAAAGTTTCAGGGCATCATGGTTTTTTTTGTTGTTTTACCTTCATACTGCTGAACGCAGGATGAAAAAGAATAAATTCCTGGAAACGATGGTAGTTGTCAGCATTATTCTGTTATAGTTATCCTGTCCTCAGCGTCCTTGCCTTGTGTAACACAGGATATTGCATTTTTTGCATTTTTCTTCCATCTTTAGAAGCAGCAAAGAGTCGCGTTGCACATTCTTCATTTGGGTTTTGCTCACTTGGCTTCGTTTCTTACATCAGAACAGGGATAGCTATAGGAACTAACTGGTCATCGCTGGGAAATGCTGACTCACAACTCATGCAGAGACATTATCCTGAATATTGAACATCCTTAGATGAGTTGTAAGAATCCAAACAATGGACAACGTGGTGGGCAGGGCTAGATAGTGGGAAAACACTGGTGAGGTGTCTGCGCTGGAAGAGCCACAGAGACCCAGCTCCATGGGCAGTGGCAGCAGCTGGAGAGCACCAGCTGATCAAACCACCACTGATCAAACGCAGGGGTAGGAAAAACCTATTAAAGCAAGAGTGACAGTAAGGAGAGGGAATTAGGTGTTATAGCATAAAACCCCCTTTTGTTCGGCTAATCTTTGCTATGGCGAAATATAGTGGCCCGGTTCAATCTGCTTTGTGCGTTGGCACTGTCAGTTTTTAGGGAAGGTCTCAGGCAGCTGCAGCCAATTGTATGTGCAGAGATAAGCTGGAACAAATAAGTAAGCTCAGAAAATCTGGCTAGATTTGTCTTCAAAGCATTTTCAAGCAACTAATTGAAAATTATCCAAGCCACCTTCTTGATTTCTTGTGTATTACTGCATTAATTTGCCAGCGAATGGGAAGTGCTTGGAAAACATGCAAAGGATTTGGGAGTGCTAAGCCTTACTATTTGGAATTTATTTAATTATAAACGTGTCCTTGCTCATGTGATAATTTAAAGCCAGTTTCTGCTGCTCTCTTCCACGCTTCAGACTCCAGTGGGACTAACTGCGTAAAAACACGTCTCTGACATGAGGGGTCATTGAGAATATTCCTGTCACCCTGCGCTTCTGGATACCTCCTCCCCTGCACTTTGGCTGTTCCTGTAGCACTGATGGTGAGCACAGCGTTGGGTATACGGTCAGCTGGCTGCTCTTTAGGTGTATTTCTCATTCCTGAAACATTTCTATGTGTCCAGGATGATGCTGTTCCTGCAGGAATGGCTTACGAAAGGCTTCAGGCTGGTCCCGAAGCTACTCCCAGCAGTAGCAGCATCCTCCATCTTGCTGAACCAAAGGGATGCTTTTTTGAAAGTGTGCTAAAAACCGCAAGGTTCACAGTTTGTGTGAGCTGGGCAGAGTTCCTCAGCTGCTAGGAAAACAAATCAGTGTTGCATGTGAACAACCCAGTCACCCTGGGCTTACTTTTATCTCCCTTTAACTGAACCGACACTGAGGACAAGCCCCGTTCACAGAACTGGAACGTGGATTTATCTTACTTCTGGGAGGCTTCCCCATTCCTAAACCAGCGAGTGGATTACACTTGATCCATATGGTGTTTATCAGCCGCGACAGGAGTAATACCGATAATCCTCTGGAGCCAAACTACCCGAGGAAAATTCAGTGTGTCTTACCAAGAGAAATTAAATGTGCAAACCCAAGTGGATTTGTGCCTTTCTGGAGGAGCGTGAGCTTGGTACTTGGGTGTGGACTTTCCCAAATTCAAAGTATCTGTTTAGTCAGGTCAGGGTCACTCACACATGGAGGAGAATAGCAGAAACCGCCCAGTGCGGCCACCGAGCATCGCCTGAGGCTGCTCCTCCCTGGTTTACGGTACATTTTCTGATCATTTTTAAATCTCCCATCCCTGTTCCTTAGCAAATATCTTTATGTATGCCATAGAATTGAAAAAATGATTAAGTCTGCTCATAACCCATAAACTGTGCTCAGCTATGGAAAGCAGAAGTTATGAATAGATGCTATTTGCCACAATAATACCCTATAAAAGTCAAAAACCATAGAGTGAAAGGGAAGATTAACTATTATTGGGCATGCTTCAGCAAATGGGATTATTTTGCATGTCAGTTATGAGTTAATTTGTAGCATTAATCTAACCACAGTCGTCGGCTAAGACACAAAATGTTTTTAATTGGTCCTGTGACTTTTTAAATGATCACCTGATGAAAAGCTGGCAAGTTTTACTGTGACTTAATGCTAAATATTAGGAGAGGGGGATGGGAGTCTACAGATTTCATCAGGAAATACAAATCATATGCTTTCATTGCCGTGCTACTTTGTTGTGTCGACTTGGTGATGTTGGCAGTCTGGAACCAGCTGTACAGCTGAAAAAAATTGAGTTAAAATCTTGCAGCAAAGTGAGCTGTGAGATAATAGCATTGGGTCTGATTCAATGCAAGCAAGAAATCACCAGCTGAGTCATTAAAACCAGAGATGAATGGGAAGCAATAAATGGGTGGCTCAGATGAATAAGAATGAGTAGGAAGTGCGTGGAGTCGGTTGGGTTTTTTTCCCTAAAGATTATATTTAGTCCTCTAAAGTGGCATATGGCTCCTATGAAAGCCAATATTCCCAGCGAATGTGTCACTGCCAGTTTATAAATGCTTCAAGAGATAAAAAACAGCTCGGTGGGCAGCACCAAGCAGGAATGGGCTTTGTGCCCGCAGCACCTGGGTACAAGTCGTTAGCCCAGGTCCCTCAGGAGATGTCCAGGACATGGCTTTGGGGCAGAGAAGGCTTCTGTTTATGATGAAACATCTGCTGCTTGGAGGAAAGACTGGTTGCTTCCTTGGAAATATTTCACCCTGTGTTTACTGTTAAGTAGGACTAAGAATAACAAAAGTTAAAGGGGAGGATGATGTGGTCACCTGGGTCCAGTGGTGCAGACTGCTGTAATTCAAGGAAAAAGAAAACTTTAGTGAAAAGCTGTAATCTCTTTCCTGATTCATGAGATTTTAATATATGTTCATGAAGCATCAAAGGAGAAATCCCAGTGCTGGTGAAGAGGCAGTAGAAGTGTTTCCTCCAGGGTGAAGGCGTCTCAGCTTGGGGGCTTCTGGTCACATCAGCTAACTAAGAGATGGGTTTTTTCTGTCTACTGAAATCAGTGATAGCAATCAGTCTCCAGCCAAGCAACCTGCCTTACAAATGCAGTCAAATGTAACGTCAAACTTATGCTGGATATGGGAAGCGTGCAGCTAGAGCCAGCCAGCTCCTGTGCAGGATTCACCTTGGATTTACACCAGGGTAACATCAATAGTTCTGCCCCTTAGCATCATCACTCCTGACCTGAGTAAAGTTAGGGTGCTAAAGCACTCTTATTTATTGTTTCCAATATTGCATCCAAAGATGAGAAAACAGATTTAGAGCTGTAAGAGTCCTAAGAAGGGAGGAAAAGGTGAAAAAATACAGCCTTGCGTCCAAGGCATTATTGGATTACCTGGAGGAGTCTAGTGTGGACCTGAAAAGCAGTGTCCTTCTGGCTGCCAAGCTCACCCTGCCCTACGAGGTCACCAAATTCCTGCTAAAATCCGGACCCTGAAACATTCTGTGCGCTCTGCTCCCCACACAGGGTGATTAAGTTAGAGTTATTTGCCAACAAAAGGTGGATCTCATCTGTGGAACTTACCTCAAGGACCAGACCTGTTGTAGCACCACTGACCTGGGTGTTTTAACATTTATTTGCATATATGGTCTGTCCTCTGCCCTTCTGGGGTGGGAGGAGGACAGGTTACAGCGACCTGAGCGTGGTTCATTTTATTGGGAAAACAGATGCCCTTTTTCCCCATTCCCTGCTGATAAGGCTGATTGCCATCTCAAGAAGAACATTTTTATAGGAAGCTCTCGAACAGATATTGTCAAAAAGCATTGGGAAATCCAGGATGCTTTGAAGATGCTCTCTAACAAAAAAGCTAATGCCTAGCACTTGTGTATTTGAGACCAATATTCAAGGGAAAACCTTATTTTTCTCATCGTTTGTAGTTCATCCAAGGCATTTAAGAAAAAAATGCTCTTGGTTGCTGGCCTGATCAGGTGCTGCAGTGCACAGGAACCTGTTGAAAGACGGCAGCCTGCATGGGTAATCAGGTTAGAGTCAGCTGCCTCTGCCCTCCAGCTCGCTCTGAAATGGCATGTAGTCTAATTAGTTATAGAAAGGATTTTACTGAATAGTTGTAAACAGATCTGAGGGCTTGGAATAAAATCAATCTGACGGTGGAAACTTTTCAGGATAATTATAAACTGTTATTGGCAGGGTGTGAAAGAGAGAGCAAAGGACTTTTAACAGTGGGGAAACTTGTAGCTGTGCATGCAGGGGGAAGGAGAGGGACAAAGGTTGGGAGGGGCCATGTCTAACCAGGGTCTTTTCAGGAGGAGGGATCAAGGGCTTCAGCTAGTGCAGAGATTGCCTTGAGAGGTGGGTGTTTTCATGCTCTTGAAGGTTTTGTTCTTTTCTGTAATGTTAATGGTGCTCTGACACCTGAGGTACCAACACACTCTGTGGTGCCGGGCACGCATCCAGCTGAACACAGTGAAATGCTAATACGTATTAAAAACAAAAAAGGAACAATATTTGAGGGCTTTGAGCATGGTTTTATGTAAAGGCATGTGTAAAATTCTCTCTTCGCAGATCAGAATGGTCTTGGCTCACACCTTCACCATCTCCCCACTGATGTAAGTGCCAAAAATTGCATCTCCCGGGGAGGCAGGTCCTTGCTGCCTTGTGAAGCCACCTCAGCCACCAGTACCACCTTGACCCCCTGCTCGACGCTGTGTTCCTGTTCATGGCAATGCCCCAGAATTCGACTGGAGAAAATAGTTTTTGTTTTTCTCAGACGCTCAGTTTCTCCCACCCATCCGAGGCCGGCCGGACCTTTGACAGCCCAAGCGGGCAGGACACCTGTGGCACCCCCCTGAGCAATGGCACAGGGTCCTCCAGCGCACCCAGCCCATCTGATTCATGTGCCGAGCCCCTCTGCTCTCCCACCCCAGGAGAGGAGGAGACTCAGTTCAGCAAAGGGATTAAATATGTGTCGGCCGAAGGGGAGGAACTGGCGTGTGGCTGGGGGGGGTTCACCCCTGGGTGCTTGCAGCTCTTTAACACATCCAAGGGAGTCTTGTTCTTCCTCTGCGTGGCTTCCTTCCTGCAAGGCATGACGGTGAATGGCTTCATCAACACGGTCATCACCTCCATCGAGCGACGCTTCGACCTCCGCAGCTACCAGAGTGGGCTGATTGCCAGTTCCTATGACATTGCAGCGTGCGTCTGCTTGACCTTCGTCAGCTATTTTGGGGGGAACGGCCACAAACCGCGATGGCTGGGTTGGGGTGTGCTGGTCATGGGCTTGGGCTCCCTGCTCTTCGCCTTGCCACACTTCACCACAAGACGGTACGAGGCACGTTCGGGAGCAGAGGTGGGCGTCTGCGGGGGGAACCAGAGCCTGCCCTGCACCCAGGCTGCTTCCAGCCTCTCCAGCTATAGGTTTGTCTTCATGCTGGGGCAGTTCCTGCACGGGATGGGAGCCACACCGCTCTACACGCTTGGTGTCACCTATTTAGATGAAAACGTCAAGACCAACTACTCCCCTGTGTACATTGGTGAGTCCAGCCGGAGGGGCAGCTGGGACCCATGGGCTGGGCGATGGGAGGGAGAGCGGGTCCATCTGCCTTGGCACCGAACAAGCCACGTTGAGCAGTTTTATGAGAGGTGCTCCCAGTCTTTTGTTCCTGAGAACAGGCGAGGTGGTAATGGAGGGAAGTGGCAGCTGTTGGGGAGGTTTTGATTTTTTACAAGCAGGAACTGTAAGAGCAGTTGGGTATTTTCCCTCCCGCAGCACATGCCCTGCAGATCAGGAGGTGCCTCCTGCTCCCGGCACAGGGCCAGCCCTCCAGCATGGCCCAGCATGTGCATAGCATTAGCATCTTTGGCAAACAGCCATGAGGCCATACCTCATCCCTGCAAGGGGACATCACCCCTTTAGTGCCACAGCACAGCAGGGACAGTCACTGGGCTGCGCAGATGCTGCTGGTGCAAGGCACAGCCAACAGAAGAGACTCAGCTCACTCCTCTGCTCTGTATCTCTGATCGCTTAGCAATTGCTAAATACTTACAGTCCCATTGGATGAAACTGCTAAAAGGGGTGACCTTTCCAGCAGTTTCATAATTTAGCAGTCTGGACATACTGCTGTATCAGAAGGCTGTGCAGGGAGAGAAGGAGATCACAAGGAGATCATCAATAAGTTCATAGAATCATAGAATACCAGGACCTCAAGGATCATCTGGTCCAACCTTTCTGGACAAAAAACTTGGTGATCTTTTCATGGCAGCAAAGCAAAATAAGTGCCAGTGGTGCCATATTAACTAAATATAGTTCTCCACTGAACCAATTTTGCCTGCCCCATGCTGTAAAATTTCCCAGGTTAGATGCCAGAGTTTCCCTGGGACGTAAGTGTGAGATGAAAACTTGTTAAAACTGGCTGGTTTGGTTTCCCCGTGGCTTAGGGAGAGGGCTGCAAGGTGGCAGGACGCCGAGCATCTCGGATTCAGGAGGGAATCGGGCTGTGGTGGGCTGGGGATGCTGGGCACTGGCAGCGCGCGGCAGCATCCTTGCCTGAAACGCTGCTATTTCTCTAACCCAGCTTGTTCTCCCTTTCAGCTGTTTTCTACACTGCTGCAATCCTTGGGCCTGCAGCGGGTTATCTGGTAGGAGGAATGTTTCTAAATATTTATACTGAAATTGGCAGAGAGTAAGTTGCTGAAAAATAATCTTGTTCCTTTTCCTTTATGCTATATGTTTCCTTTGGGGTAAAATAATAATAATAGTAATAGTAATAATAATAATAATAATAATAATAATAATAATAGAAGTTTCCTTTAGGGTAAAATAATAATAGTAACAACAACCACCTAGAGAAATGACCTGGTTGCTGGGTGGAAACATGCCCAGGGTGTTCAGCGATGTTTCTGCCGGGCGGGGGCCGGAGCTGGAAGGGTGGTTTGCATTAGTGCAATTGCTGGAAGAAAATTGCTGACAAACCTGTCAGCTTCGATCCTTCCTCACGCTGCACTGCCTGTGTTAATGAGGCTGCAAGCAGCAGGTGAATTTTTTGAATGAGTTCCCCGATGAGGCAACGTTCCCAGCAGCACTGCTCGGCCTCCTGGTCATCCAGCCAGGATGCTTTGGTACCTCCTTGCTTTGTAGGATTTGTAATTTATTCTCATCTCCTTACAGGCTCTTTGGCGGATGAATGGGTTAAAAAGGGGGAGCAGGTTTCCTTGGGAAGGGATGGGTTGTTTTCACCAGATTTTTTGCCAAAGGTGGCTCTGGGGTAGAACAAGGATTGTAGCATCCCCAAAAGCACAAATGAAATGGGGAGATTTGAATGAGTGAGCCAGAGATTAAAGGAGAATTAAATGATGTAGGTTTGGGGTCTTATGAAGTGTTGTGCTCTGTGGTAAGGCAGGCAATGTGTGGTGAGGACCTGGCATCCCCAGGAGGTCACCATGGGAGAGGCCAGAGCTAGGTTTCCTTTACTGACAACCCCGCCATGTCCCCCTGGCTCCTGCCAGCTTCAGCAAGGGGCACGCCAAGCTGTCCTGCTCTGTCTCAAACCACCACCTCTCTCCCTTGTGTCCTTTGGCTTCGTGTCTTACAGGATTGACATTGCCCCTGAGAACACCCTGTGGGTGGGGGCTTGGTGGATCGGCTTCCTCGGGGCTGGAGCAGCCTCCCTCCTCATCTCCATCCCCATCCTGGGCTACCCCCAGCGCCTCCCAGGTACGTGGCTCAAGGGAACTGGGGCTGGGACTGCACGGAACTCATGCTCACCGTGGGACCTGCATCCTTATGCACACATATACCTGGGGACACAGGGGCAGAGGAAAAGCTTCCAGTGCTTAAACTGTAATTCCTACATGGATTTCACCCCCATGGCTTCCCAGCTGCCTGTTTCCCTGCTCCTCCCTTGCAGTCGTTGGTGGGGGGAGGATGTTGCGTTGCGTTTTCACTCTGCGAATCCACCGCTTTGATAGCATCCATATCCCATGTCTCACATGCTCGTCATTCCCATTTGCCTCTTGTTTTCAGGATCCCAGCGGTATATCGTTATGAGGGTGTCAGAGGTTCATCAGCTAAAGGATGGGAGCCACAAAAAAGCATCGGATCCAGACTTTGGGAAAACAGTTAAAGACCTGCCTAGGTGAGAAAATTGTCCCATGCCTGACGTTCAAGGAACCCTCCCCAGAAGCAAAAGCAATGGGCCCGAACTGAGTTTGCTTTCTGTGATGCTAGCTAAAAGGTTTTGCTCATCTCCAAATGTACCAATGATGCTTTCTAGCAGAAGAGGTTGCAATGCACCCAGTCCCATCAGTGGCTGGTGGCTCTTGGCGGATGGGTTGAACAAGAAATTGTGCGGGGAATCATGTGCGAGAGCAGGGGGACAAGTGGCTGGTCCTGTCAGTGGTTTTCAGAAGCTCACATTCACGTGTGAAGATCCACCTGCAGGCGTACGCAACATGCTGAGTTTCACCGAGAGTGGCTTGGTGCCAACCTGTAGATGATTGGAGATGCACAAGCATTGCCATCTCATTCCCTCTCCCCGCGGCATTGTTTCCTCCTGTCTGCTTGTGTCTGGCCTCACCTGGCCCAGCTGGGTATTGTCCAGTGTCTCCTCCTCTCCATCCACTCAAGGTTTTTCTTCCTTTCCTCTCTTTCTGCTTGTGTTAGATCCCTGGTTTGTCCTTTTAATGAAAAAAGAGAGGAAACAAAACTCTCAACTCCCACAGCTCTGTTCCAAATCCAAGGAACAAGATATCCTGCACTGTAGCTTTCTGTTCCATTTCTCTTTTATTCTTAGTTTCCATTTTTTTTACTTTCGCCTCTGCATCTTCCAACCACCTTTTATGTGTTACTTCTTATCTCTCCTGCAAAGCAGTGACACAGCAGCGAGCTAAGTCTCAGGGCTGCTGCTTGGCTCTGCAGTTTGAGCAAGCACGCTTGCATCAAAGGAAATGGTAGGAAATGGTTCCGAGGGATCCTAGGAACAAGCAAGTGGCCAAAATAAAATGCAGTCTTTTAACCTGGAAACATTTCCTATGGGTCTTTGAAATCTCTTATGATTTCTTTTTTTTTTTTTTCCATGTGTTGAGTTGTATTTAAATAGAAGGCAGGGGGAGAGATGCTGCTTTAAGCCTGGGTTTAGCTGATTGCAAGCTCTGGATGCTGCAGAGATATCTGGGTATCAATTCCTTTCAGAGCTCCCAGTCAATAAGGGCTTTTTCCTTTTTGGTGTTTCTCACAGGACCATTCTTAGGGAGGCGTTTGCATCCGTGTGTGACGGCTGCCCTGTGCGAAGGCAAACACTCCATGTTGCCAAACCTTGTGCCGCTGCCAGCAATTACTTGTGAGCTTTGGTTGTGGTGTTTGCCTCTGTGCTGGCTGAGGAGGACTGGGGCAGGTGCTCAGTACGGAGCTTTCAGCAGCCGTCGCTCTGTGTTGTGTCAACGCAACTACTCGCACTGGTTTGAAAGTCTTGAAGGCTTCATAGGAAGTTTACCAGGGGTTAAGGCAGTTTTATGATGAATATTACATTGAACAGATTTCAATACTGTTATTAAATGGCATTCTTGACTGGGTGCCATTTTCCGAGGTCACGGCTTGTTCTCCGCACGGAAATTAAATTCAAAACCTGCATTTAAATAATGGTGAGGCTAGGAGTAGAATCAACACAAGCAGTAGCAGAGAGGGATAAATTCAGTGGTTGAGGCTTTCCTTGCTTATCTGGAATGAAGCTCCCACCATTTCTTGGTGGAGGCTGGCTGACAGCAGGTACAGAAGCAGTCTTCCTCCATGAGCATCTTCTTTCACCCCTCCTTCCTGAAGAACAAATACCCGAAGGTGGGCAATACGTATCAGACAATTCAGATTAGTCCAGACCTTAGTGTGGTTTTCGTTTGAAAGCAAAAATCCAACAGACTTTTGTGTTCCCTGCTTTTGATTAATGAAAGGGAAGTGCCTTAAAGGCTTGCTATTCTGGAAACTTGCATTAAAGAGGAGGCCACATCTGTGCGTGCAGCTCTTGGGGACACGTGGACCAGGCTGGTAAGCGAGGCCAAAGGACACTGTTGCTTTTGTTTTAGTAAGGGATGATTGGGTGCTACACAATTTCTCACAGTACGGACAGTAAGAGTCTCACAAAGATAAGCAGAAATACTGATGAAATAAAACACTATTCCATGCCATCAGGTCCTTTGTAAGCGAGCTTAATGAATCGCTGCATTCACAGTGCTGCCCAAGAAGAGGAGCTGACAGGAATGCAGCCTGTACAACTTAATCCTCTGCCCTGAAGAGACTTCTGTCTTAATTCTTGGGTTGAAAAGGCCTGATAAATAGCTTTTTCCTTTCTCTGGTTCCGTATGATTGCTTTCGTGGAACAACCCCTGCTGTGAGTGCAGAGGGATTCAAACAGAAGACATGTAGAGCAGTGCCAGGAGAGGAGGCTTTGTCCTAGCGCGCTGTGGGACAGAGTTTGTGAAGATCACTCACTGGTCTGTCAAGCTCTCATCTTCAACACGAGAATCTACAGTCAATATTTCACTCATCCTTCTTGGATTAGGTGGCAGGGTGGGGCTTTGCTTTGTCTCATGGCTTTACTACAGCTTCATGCATTGCAAAGGGAGGTTGGTTTACATTCCTGCAGGATGTACGTGCTGCCCTCCGTTCCCTTGGTGGTGGTGACAGTAGGTGTCATTCTGGGCTGGAAAAGACCCCATTCACATGCTTTAAGATTGCAAAAATATCCATCTGTCGTTAAGGACTCATTAGCTTGTGGCGGTCCTGTGTTATGGTCTGGGGTGTCCTGGGTGTGCAGGTGTTCCTCAGAGGAGCAGGCTCTGATTGTACACGTGGTCCCAGCACACTCAGCAGGACCATTACCTGAGGAAAGAGTACCTGTATGCACCCGTATCAGTAAAGACCTGCAGGATCAGGCTTTTATAGATGGTGGGATTCTTCTCTTGGCAGTGCTGAGCTTCCTGATATCCCTTTGGCTGCAAGAACTGAGGACAGTGAAGACTGCCGAAGAGTTAGGTATTGCTGGGTGTGATTGAAAACCTTCTGATAGCAATGAAAAGGTCTGTGTTGGCTTTGGCAAGGTTTTGTGTGCCCTAGCTCCTCACAACATCTTCTGTTTACAAACAGATTAAATTACAGGAGTAGATCCTTACTCTTAGCACTGAAAGGAGCTCCTCTGCATTTTCCTACTTGCAAATCTAACCTGAAACCTTTGGCCAACAGGCATGAAGTCACACTAGTGCCAGGGAACAACTCTTCGCTTTTGAACTGTTAAAAAGTTGAAGGCATTGTACTGTTCCTGCATCAGCCACAAGGTCCATAGGAAGTGTTTTTCTCGCTGAGAATAAATCTTTCTCACTTCCAGATAAAGCACAATCGAAAGACCATTCCTGGGAAATAGTTTAGTAAATTAAACTAATCCCAACAGCCAGACAATGGTTGGTATAAAGCCCCCTATAATCAAGGTGTAAGAATGTGTGGTATTTCTGTCTTTCAGCTTCTTTGTTCTTTCGGTATAATGAAATCCTCCACTTTACATGGATGAAGTTGCATCCACCTGATGCTGGGCCCAGCACGTCTCTCACTGGGTTGTACTACTGGGGTTTTCTCTGATTTCACATCGGTGGGAAGTGACTGTGCCTTTCAATTCAGCGAGCATCCCATGGCACCCCCGTCACTGCCACCGCTGCGGGTGATGGGTTTGTGCCTGTCTCAGAATCGGGATGATCTGTGGTACTGGTCCAGGCTCGGCTTGGGGAAAGTCACACAGCAGAATGTCAGGCTTGTTACAAAACGCTCACTGCAGAGCAGTGTCAACACGCTTAGTCCAATATCCGAGATAGTGAGAGATAATTGAGACCATCCCCTTTGCCCGAAGGCTTTTTGGTGTCTCAGAGTTGGAATCGCTGCTGGATCATCTTTCTGCATATAAATGACACATAGCAATTTTTCAGGCATATCCATGGCTCTCTACTAAATCCCCATGGGTCAAAAATAAAATGTTTTTGCTCAACTTATACATTAAGCTTAAAGTGAAACTGTGCTTAGGTTGCGGGAGAAAGATTGCTTTCTGTTTTCCAGCGGGTTATAAGGTGTCTTGGGGGTGCTCCCTCCATATAAAAAGGCTTGCTTGGTATTTCTCCTGAACTGCAGAACATCCATGGTTATCAAGAGATTGTTATTCTTAGAAGGATGTGGGTGCACATGAGTAGCGTGTGCATACGTGAGGGTGAAACACAACTTCATTCCCTGCTTGTCATGGTTTTGAGTTGAGAGTCCAAATATACCTGCCATCTAATAAAACCTTGAAATGATTGAGATTCGGTGAGGAGTAATGTCCTTTCAGTATTGCCCCATTTAGGAGTGGAAGATACTCAGCCTGGCCCTGAACGTTGGAAAATTACCGCTGAAATCACCCATATTGAGTCGTGGGCACCCTGGGTGTGAATTATATCACACACACACTGCTGGTAGCCAACGCCCATCTTGGGCATGCACACGGGATAAATAGACCCATCTGGTGCCTTCCTGAGATCCACAGAGAAGAGTCCCAGATTATTCCCTCCTGTTTAAGGTGCTTGGCTGATGTTCCTCAGATTCCCTTGGTGGTTGGCTGTAAAAGACATCCAGGGTAAGCACATCTTTTAGGTGCCTGAAGATAGTCAGAACAACACTCAGCAGGAACAAGAGCCAGAGCAAGTTGGCACATGAAAGACATTATATAAAAAGGCAGATTTTAAGGACAAACTGTTGATCCTTACCTGCAATGGAGACTATCTCCCCCAGAGCACCAACATCTACTATGTGCTGGTACCTAGGGAGAGGTGAGGGGTCCTCAGCATCCTTCCTTGGCTGGTAGGACTTGATAAGTGTAAGTGGAGAAGATCACTGCTCTTTCAAATTCCAATTACCTCCCCTTTGGTTTTTCCTTCTGAAGAGGTTAAGCATGGTGGGATGTTGCCTTCTCTTACATATGGTCCTTCTGACTTGAACATAGGGGATAGACCTGAAATAAAAATGTGCCACAGTGATTCAATTCCAGTATATTTGTCCTTCCCAGATCAGTACTGCTGCTTCTGAAGAACCCCACCTTCATCTTCCTCTGCCTAGCAGGAGCAACTGAAGCCACCCTCATTGCTGGGATGTCCACATTTGGACCCAAGTTCTTGGAGTCTCAGTTTAGTTTAAGTGCCTCTGAAGCTGCTACCTTTTTTGGTAAGAAAACCAGATTTTTGCACTGTTTTTCCATTTTGCTTAGCAATATCAGAGCTCTGTAGCTCATTTAGAATGGAGACAAAGACTCTTTGCGGTTCATTTACAGAGAAGTTATTGTCTTCAGCTGTTACAGAGGATCATTTCCCATCAGCACATCTATACCAAGTGCATTTTCAGAACTGTATCTGTTGACCTCAGGAAGAAACGTGTCACTTCTGTAGCCGTCTGTTACCCTCTAGAGGAAGGCAAAATAATTGTCGTCTGTCCCTTCTAGTGCATTACCAGAAAACATTAACTAAATGTTTCTTTGAATGTCTGAACTGGGGGACTTATTTTATCAGCATCCTGAAACTGGGAAGATCCTCACTTAGCTGCCATACCATAGACTGAGGAAGTAATGTCCAACAAGCATCAATACTCATAATATGCTCCTCAAAGAGTCTGTTTTAAGATTTCTGGGTAGGAAAAGCTGCCTTACCAGGCTCGTGGCACATTGCCTGAGCTGTTATGGAGGCCCACCTATTGCAGCAAAGTCCACTAAACTCCCACCAAGAAGCCACACAGCAACCAAGGGGTTATTCTTATGCTAACACAGAGCAGTTAATGTATTTGGACATGAAAACTCCTTGCTGACATTTCTAAACTTGCTTGTGGGGTTCTTTTTTAGGTTATCTGGTCGTGCCAGCCGGAGGGGGAGGCACATTCCTGGGAGGATTCCTTGTGAATAAATTTAAACTCCGTTGTTCAGGAATCATCAAATTGTGTTTACTTTGCACAGTGTCAAGTCTGCTGGCTATATTCATTTTTTTTATTCACTGCCCTAACATGCCGATGGCAGGAGTCACCCAGATGTATGGGGGAAGGTAATAACAATCATCTCCTCTGTCTTGTGCTACCTGGCCCTGGTCAGAATAGAAGAATAACTGCAAATACGTGGTGCTGCTGGTAATCATGTGTGAATGAGTTGGTAATGGAAGCTGATGTCCCATCAGTCTTACAGGCAGATACTGAGGGTGAGACTCAGAATATAGATGTCCTGATTTTTGCATCTAGTTGGAGTTTATGGAAGAGGTTCCCTCTTTATGGAAGAGGTTTTCGTGAGGGAGGGGAGATCAGCAGTGCCCGAGTGTGAGATACTCCACCCTTCAGTTGCCTTCACAGGGTCCTCCATCTCTATCCAGTGGCATAAACTGGACTTAGAGTGGGAATTTCCTCTCCAAATGGAGGTGTCTCCTTATGATGTGGCCACTTAAACTCCCTGGGTAGTTGTGGGAAAGAGACAGCTTCAGGGTTTGGATTCCTGTTCATGGTTAAAACTGGGTGAGGTGAAACCCTTCCAAAGCCTGGCTTTTTGCTACTTGGGGATCCACCACATCTACCATCCCACCTTCTCCTTTGCTTGCTCTACCTGTTTCCTCCTGGAAAATGCTCTTCAGTGTCCCCACACTGACTGCTGCTGTGTTTCTCTTAGTGCTTTGCCTGGTGGCCACCTAAACCTGACAGCAGCCTGCAACGCCGACTGTGGCTGTCTACAGGAGACCTACAGCCCTGTCTGCGGGAGCGATGACATTATGTATTACTCTCCCTGCCACGCCGGGTGCAAAAAAGTGTCTGAAAACCTCAGGAATGGCAAGAAGGTATGTCTGAAAGCACTGTGTGTTAAGAAGGTGGTGGCACATCTTCCCTGGGATGTTTTGGCTGGTTCTTCAAAGGTCTCCACAGCTTTGAGCTTTGCTGCAAATCAGTGTAAAAGCCTGGTGCAGGATGGATGCTCTCGGACACTACTTGGGATCTGGGCAGAAGGTACCCTGAGGTCTCTCTGCTTTACTTCTCTCAGTGTATCCGACCATTTTTGCCTTGTTGTGGGTCAAACTGTGCTGACGTCTGTAGTATATCACCCAGGCGGGCAGAGAGCTAATTCCTGCCCCAATTATGATTTTGAGGCTTCAGTGAACATGATACACTCCCTCATCCTTCCAGCATGTCACCCATGGAGACAGGCAAAGACTTAACAAGTGTAATAATGACTTTTACCTGGCAAAGTTAATTTCTCTTATTTAATAATCTGGTTTTTGAAACAGAGGTGTGTCAAGAATGCAGCTCGATTTCTGCTTCACTCTGCTCAGGGAGTAAAACCGACTGGTTCCAACCCTCCCTGAATTTCATCCTTTTTAAAGCTTTGACTATCTCTATGCTCTCCCTTGCAAACCACCCACTGACCTTTCTTTCCTAGGTCTATCACGAGTGTAGCTGCATTGAGAAAACCCTCCTGCCCGGTCCCGGCGATGCTGAGGCAGGGAAATGCATCTCTTCTTGTGCAAAAAGGCCCCTGCTCCTGTTCTTCATGTTCGTGGTGATCCTCTTCACCTTCCTGAGCAGTATTCCTGCCCTGACAGCCACTCTGCGGTAAGCACAGGATCACCTCGTCCTCCACCAATGCTGCAAGAAGCCCCGATATCCACCTCTCTGCTTTATCCTGCTGGCCCAAGCCATGTAGAAGGTGTGATGGGAACCACCTCATCACTAGCAGCCTGGAGACATCAGGATTAACTCCCTTCCCTGTTGAGCTGGAAAAGCAAATTTTAACATTGGCAGCTCTGTCCTCTGATATGGAATGCCTGCATCTGTGTCCTAGTTTGCAGCAGTGGTGGGGGAACATCGCACTGGGGTGAACCTCGATCTCCAGAGGGGATGGAGGTCCCAAGTGTGCTGGACCTGAGTGCATTGCAGGGTGGAGAGGTGCTGTGCAACCTGGCAGCATTTTTAAACCATCCTTTTTTGTTCCCCAGGTGTGTCTCTGACAGGCAAAGGTCATTTGCACTCGGGATCCAGTGGATTGTAGTACGGACACTAGGTACGGAGCAGTGAACTTGTGTGTCGGTACGGTCTGTTGGCTTTGTGGAGCGTGTGCTGGGCTATTACTTAAGACTAAAACAGGTTGGGTTGGAAGAGAAGGGAGTGGGACGTGTGCTGTTGAGAGGAGGATGTTTGCTTTTGTTTGCTCTCATTCAGAAAAACCTAATCCCTTTGCATATGATTTGCAAACAGAATGAAGGGTTCTGAAATACGTCACAGGAGCAATATCCTGGCAACGTGTCCTTATTTTAAGAAAAAAGGAGCAGAGGCATTGAAACTCCTGTGTATGATTTTTAGCTCTAGTGCAACATGTAAGGTGGGATAGTCAAAAGGTCCTCTGGACTCTCAGGTCTTGAAATTTCACATATTTTTAATACCTTGTGGCTCTAGGTGTTGCAGGATGAATTTGCTTAACCACAGTAGCGGCAGAACCTGGTAGGTTTCTGCAAGCACATCTTGGAAGGCTGGTGCATAGGTGCTGCCCAAGCTGAAGGTCCACTCTTTCTTCCCACAGGAGGCATCCCTGGCCCCATCGCCTTTGGGTCCATGATTGATAAATCCTGCCTGCTCTGGCAGGACCAGTGCGGCGAGCAAGGTTCTTGCTACGTTTACCAGAACTCAGCCATGAGCCGATACACCCTCATCGCTGGACTGGTCTACAAGGTGATGCTGCCTGTTAACTTCACTCTCTGCTAAAACTTGCAGGTCTTTAGGAGACAGCATTTTGATCTGGGATAGAATTTTACAAAACTGGGTTGTCCTGATCTGCCCCTCCCAGCCCAAACTAGACCTTCACACAAGAAATGTTCTCAGGGAAGGCAAAAGCTCCATTTGCTTCTCACCAGGTGATGGTGCTCCAGGCACCATCTCAAAATCCCATCACTTTCTAGGCTTACAGCTTCAGTTGCACTGTATGAAATATCTCCTCGTCTCCCAACGGTTACCAAAGTGATTTTTGCTAGAAATGGAGTAAAATATATAACTGCAGTGTGTTATAGAGAGTGAGGGATGGCATTGTGGGCAGGCTGTAAATAACCATTCCCCGATCACTGCTAGAAAATAAGAGAGCCTAGCTCTGTGTTTTTTATTTAATAGCTGAAAACCATCATTTTAACTGCTCCCAAACAAGCACTTGCCCTGGATAGTAGTGTTTAGCAGTTGCTGTGATAAAGAGGCTTTCAAAAGCCTCCCAGCAAATGGCTCAGGCAGTGTCAGTTCACACAGTGCTTTTCTCCAGGTGACCATGTGGGGCTGAACAGCTTTCCACATTCTCACTGTCCCATTGCTATGGGGCTGGATAAATTCAGATTTTTAGCCTCTCTGGCTCTGCAAGCTGGTGTGCTGCCCACACTGGCCTTCAGCATCATCTCCTCCCCAAAGCTCAATCAGCAAATCTCATCCCAAGTGAGGACGAGGCGCCTGGTTTTGGGGGGAGCAGAGAGTAACGGGATGTCTTCATGGCTGCAGGTGCTTGGGACAACCTTCTTTATAGTCGCCTGTTTACTCTACAAGCCCCCACCACCAGAGTCGGCTCCAGGCAGCTTGGACGCATCCGAAAATGACAACTCTGACCTCCAGGAACACAAACCTTCACTGCCAGCTGAAGAGGATAAATAGCACTGTACGCATGCAAGTGACTTTCTCAGTCTCAAAAATATGATGAGAAGACCTTATGCAGTCCCTAGGGGTTTTAAAATTAATCGTAATATTATCACTTTTTTTAGTTCAAGATAAATAATTTAATTAACCACTGGTGTGCTTGCTATTTTCTTAACAGCAGAAGCACATTCAAAATTGTGCGCTGATGCCGTACGCGGTTATTTAATTTTATTTAAAGAAAGGGCTACCGTAGCTTTATTCTATGTCTGTGACAAGCAAGGACCACATTCTCCACTCGTGGAAATAAGCACCGGTAACTCCAATGGAGCACATGGGATTTAAACCGCCAGAGGATCTGGG
Source organism: Coracias cyanogaster (assembly GCA_033124195.1). Taxonomy (NCBI): domain Eukaryota; kingdom Metazoa; phylum Chordata; class Aves; order Coraciiformes; family Coraciidae; genus Coracias; species Coracias cyanogaster. The sequence continues at coordinate 8,031 of JAVSBS010009880.1, read as the reverse complement.
CCCTCGTATCTCAGTTGCAAAGCCAACTGTAGCAAAACTTCTACTGAGGCCTGAGAAGAGCCCTGCTATCTGTGTGGCAAAGAGCACAAGTGGCTCTTAAACTACTGTGTGCAGAGCAGATGGCCCCAACAGTGTCCTCCTCCTTCCTGTGACACAACATCGCTCCTGTTCTTTGGGAGCAGGTTATCTAATGATGCAAATTCTTATTACTGTGCAAATGGGAGATGGGTCTGAGAGAAGGTTTCTTTATCAAATTCCTCAGCACACTACGGGCAGCCAGCTCGGTCACTGCCTCACTTCACTGCAGGGTTTACACCCTGGTGACACTTCCTTCTCTTTCCTCACGCTCTTTAAAGCTGATGCCTTTTGTAACGTACTGTGCAAAACTTGAACTTCTTGCTGTTTGCTGGGTGCGGGGAGATGTGAGATACAGATCTATGCAATGCTTCTCTTTGGTTGCTCTGTAAAAACGTGGAGTTTGGGTAGATGAGGAGAATTTCGTTTGTCTCTAGACTGCTAGCTTAAGGGCTAGCCTGCCCTCAGGACAGACTGCCTCGTGGACAGGGATGCTGCCCTGTACCTGGCCTGCTTGCAGGTAGAGAGGGCAGTGTTCCCAAAATGACCTTTGAATGTGCGCTGGCAATATTGACCAGGACCTTTCTGTGGGTAAAAGTGGAATTTGGGCAGGCGTTTGTCTGGCTTCCCTCTCAACCCGGATCAGGCCAGGTTAGTGCTTAGTCTGGCCTTGTTTGCACATCCGTGTGATCCAGGTACAGCTCCAGGGGAGGGCTGTGGATGGCCCCGGGAGTCTTACACTGTATAAACCATGTTCATGGGGACGGGACCTACATTGCTGAGCTGCAAAACTGGCGCTTCTTTTGTGCCAGCTGCTACTTTGTAGATGTTTTTGTATATTTTGTGTATTTATGTTTTTATAAATGGATGTAGGATGGGCATTTGTTTCCTTTGGTGGCAACGGACCAACTCTGAGCAGAGGTGAAGCCGTTCCCGCTGCAGACAGGGATGCCAGCGCTAGGAGCGTGGTCAATCTTCAGGTCGATGGTGGTCAAGAAAGCAGCTTCTTCCATTCACAGATCCCCTTCCACCAAAGCCAAGTAGTGACCTTCCTGCTTCCAGAGCTCTTGTTTCCCAGCCTCTGTCAAGCACTGGGAGAAGCTTCAGCATCTCCAGTAACTGCTGGAAAAACTAGAAGTGCTAAGGGTGAGATGGAGAGTGGCTTTTGGCTGCTTGAACACGGGCAGCTGGTGCAGCCTTGATGGGGCACAGCATGCTGGAGAGCCCTGCTTTTCCAGGGAGGCAAGATTAGACCCACTGGTGCAGGAGTTCACCCCAACACTACCCAAACACCAAAGGCTTCTTCACAACCTCAAGCTGGGTTTGGAGTCACCTGCAAACACAAGCCTGTCTCCAGGCCTTGCCCAACAATTGCCTTTCCCACCTTACAGACGCTTTGGGTACAAACCGGGGATCTTAGGTGGGGAAAATGCATGAATGTATTTTGGGAACATATTTTATGTATGTTGTATTTATGAAAGGTAGAAGTTTTTCTTAATATATATATGGATATTGCAATGCAATTTTAGTGTTGATAAAATGAGCTTTATCTGAGTGTGTTGTTTCCAGAGCAAAAGAAAAGCTCGTGGGATTCTGGGCATTGATTATGTTGCTGTGGGACTGGTAGGTCATGGGTTTAAGAAAGCAGCAACAAGGCATTTCTGTTCCATAAAAAGATTATGTAGGTGTACAGGTAACTTAAAACATTTGAAAGTATGTTTCCCAATCTTATACGAAGTATTATATTGCTATAAAAGCATAGAAATATAATCGGTATTTCCCAGGTACTTGTGTGTGTGTTTTTCATCAGTTGTCCCCCTCTACCAGCTGCTCTTCTTGGCAGGGGTGGGCTGGATCCATGCTGCCTGGGAAGCCCATCCTGCAGAGCCTCCTGCTGGGGTCAGGGCCACCCCACGGGGGTCCAGGCTTTGCTGCAGGTCATTGTGGGTGTCTCCAAGAAGGAGAATTTGGATTTAGGTTTGTGCTTAAATCAATAACAAAGCCACCCGTGGATACAGGAGCTACAGGCAGCATCATCTGACTGGTGGGACAGCAGGTGACATTGACACCCTGTGGGCTGGTGTCTGACCAACTGACTGACTTATCCTCTCCTGAGACAGAGGATAATTGCTTTTGAAGGCAAAATGAGGTTTTGGGTTGCTGGGAGAGAACAAAGAGGGCAAGGTCATACCTTTGCTGTCCTCCTTCCTCCACAGAGCAGCTCTGTTAAAACCATGGACTTTCTCCCAGACCTGCGCTATGTAAAGGAGGCCAAAGTCCTGTGTCACCTATGGTTTGCTTAAGGCGTGATTCATGCTGTTAAATATGAACAAGCAGTGGTTGGTTTTGAGGAAAAGCCACAGGGAAGTAAAACAAATGAGCACCCAGAAGGGAATCCTAGCAGGAAGAATTGAACATTATTTACTGTAGACAAAAAACCCAGGCAGTAAATGAGCCTTTTTCTCTAGTGAAGACTTTGTTTGAAAGCTTCCTGGAGGTTTTAAAATGACAGCAAATAAAAGCTTTGCATGTGATACACAGATGGTTTTGCAGAGCTTCCTACCCTTTTCCTACTGCTGTGGCCTCTCCTATGGCTGGATGTGCAGAAGACCCTCGATATCTTCCTGTAGCTCCACGGCTTCCCATGCTCCTTCCCTACAGCCCAGCCTTCCTTTGTGCCATAGACAGTAACAGCAGCAAATATTGATAATTCACTTTTTATACTTTGATTAATACAGTTCAGGAAGATTAAAAGAAAAAAAAAAACAAAAAACTGGTTGGTATGTTTGGGTTTCATAAAAAAAATACTCTTTTTTTTCTGGGGGGGTGGGTCCAGAGCCTTGTCCTGAGGGCAGCCCATGGCTGTGGGTCAGGGTTTTGCGTGGGGACCGTGGCCCCGGTGCCACTAGATGGCAATGGAGACACAGCACCACGGAGTGGGCTTGTCCCAGCAGCTCCAGGGAAGAGCAACTTCTTGGTGCTTTATAGAAAGGAAAAAAGCAGAGCAGTGCACTGGGTTCCAGATTTGCACCAGCAAACCCACGAATGTGTTTTATAAGACCGAAACAAGGGACAAGATAAACTTTATAGTCTTGTGAGGAGCGGCTGAGGGACCTGGGGTTGTTCAGCGTGGAGAAAAGGAGACTCGGGAGACCTTCTTGCTTTCCACAACTCCCTGAAAGGAGCCAGGTGGGGATTGGGCTCTTCTCCCAAGTAACAAGTGATCAGACAAGAGGAAATGGCCTCAAGTAGTGCCAGGGGAGGTTTAGGTTGGATATTAGGAAAAATTTCTTCCCTGAAAGAAGAAAACCCTGGAATAAGCTACTCAGAGAAGTGGTGGAGTCCCCATCCCGGAATGTGTTTAGAAGTTGTATAGATATGGTGTTTAAGGACATGATTTAGCAGTAGACTTGGTAGATTTAGGTTGGACACAATGATCTTAAAAGTCCTTTCTAACTGAAACGATTCTGTGATTTGAGCATCTAGAAACAGGTATTTCCAGGTAAAATAGATATCATTTGTAATCAGAAGATGATGCAGCAGGTGAGGGTTCAAAGAGACCAGCTGTATTATTCTGATGAAAGTTGATAAACTCTTAATCAAAGCTTTCCCTTCCCAAGCCGGGATGGAGAGCTCAATTTTCTTTCTCCAAATGTGATCACTGCCATTACTATTAGCCTGAACATTTCACCTCGCTGTGAGCGAGATGAAGATAAATCCTCCCACTCCACCTCCCAGAACAGCACCATTCCTTCTCTGGGTGCCATCCAGACTCATCTTTGCCATCAGCCTCTGTTCAGAGGCTAACCCATGCTGATCCCCCTCCACCTTCATGCACCATGTTGTCACTAAGCTGGAAATCAGACGCAAGCATGGTTTTGAGGGTGAAGGGCTAGCTATGGGGATGCCACCTCCTCCAGCGCTGGGACATGACCTCGGCAGAGGCTGGGGCTGTGCAGCTCCTTCCTCTTCACTGGCAAAGCTTTGAGTGGTGGAGCTGTTGGGCTTTTTGGAAAACAGAACTCCCAAAGAGCTAATAACTGACTGTGAAGGGGAGCAAAGGCTGTGGCAGAGGAGCAGTGAAGCTCTCTCTGCCTTGCCACAAGCTGGCAGAGGGGTACCTGGCAGCACCAGGTGATGCAGAGAGGGATTCATGACTGATTTCTTACCTGCTTATATCCATAGCAAAATTTTTCCTTGGCTAGCCAAGGCCAAGCAGTGTTATTCCGGTTGTATTATTGTTATTCCACTATTAGACTTCTCAGGTCCAAGTCTCCTCTTGCTTAGGACAGAAATTGAATTGACTGAAGTCAACTAAGTGGCACAGAGTGAGGAACAGAAGTGAAAAAATAATTAAACTGCAGGCGGGTGAAATCTTTCCATCCCCACAGGAGATGCTTGTTTGTGGTGCAGCGAAGCCTACCTGCATCTCTGCAGTTATGAAGGATGCTTGTTTTGGAGCTCAGCAACAACCCCAGGGTGCTCTGGGCCAGCTGAACTCAGTGGAAAACCTTTTACTGAGCTCAGTGGGCTCTGGATCAGGCTCATAATTAATCATTTCTCTGCCTCACTTTAAAATCAAGCAGTGATAGGGTGGCGGATTAAAGGAAGCGTGTTGCGTTTTACCAGCCTGGGCAGCCTCAGCCCAGCGAAGGTGGTGGTGGCCAGGAGGTGGGTGGGGTAGCTGTGGCTTGGCTGAGGGAACAGCACTGGATTTCTAGGGAACAGTTTGAGAGGATTCGAGGAGCAGAACGTGCCCGCGTTTTCAGTGGCCAAAGTAATTTCCTCTGGACTAGAATAAATGCCAAAATTTTCTTGTGTTCCCTGAAAGTTTTCATATTGACCTGCACAAAGCAATTTTAGAAGATGAACATGAGGCCTTCTAATAAGGTGCTGTGTTGCTTCTCCATCCAGTTTCCTAGAGACACACAGAAGACTAAATTTCACACTAAATGACAATTTTCAGTTATGTTACGTCTTGCTTGCTTCATTACCAAGTAACACTCTGTCAGGAAATGGAGAAACCTCCTAGAATTATATCCAACGAGATGAGTCCACGAAAACCTCTCATTACAGGTCTATCCTTCTAGTAAGGGGGAAGCAGAACTACTATGAAATTAATATTGCAGTAGTTCAGTGAAACACTAATGCACTAGTAACTATAGAAACTATAGCTCTAGACATGAATGTTCGACGCATGAATGTGCCCTGGTTCAAACTAATAAAAAAGAAAGATCTTTCACTATTTGAGCAATCTGGTTTAAAGATGCAAAATCTGTTCCAAGAGGAGCAACGCTTTGAAAGTCGCAGAAATCACAGATAAAGCCTTCCACCTCAGTGGGGGTAAGAAGTAAAAATCATGAGGTATCCAAGACTTTGTGGCATGACAGAGAAAATCCACCTACCATTGCGTTGTGGTCACCTACGCAGTATCTATAAAAAACATTTTTATTAGGAAAAGTAAAATACTTATGTTTGCATTCCTTCATTCCTGAGGATGGATTGGTGGTGGATTTGCCCTGGGAGATGCAGACACTTAATTTTTGTTTTAGTCTGGGGAAAAATAAAGCAATAGGGTCAAGCTTGATGCATGAAAAAAAAAAGGTGGGTTATTAACTTCAGGCTGGGCAATTAACTTCCTTCCCTGAGCTGTAAATCCACAGCAGCTCAAGGGCAGGTCATGGCAGCTTCACCATGCTGAAGGCTGCAGGTTGAGTGCATCAGGTTAAATTTGCCATCGCTAGCGGAGAGCTGGCATTGCGTGGAGATGCGGTGAGCGACGCCGAAACATGTCCACTTGGAGCAAAAGGTTGTTGGGCACTGTTAAGTCTGTGCTTTTTTACATCAGTCACGATCAGTTAGGAGTTACCCGTCTAACTCACTTTTTAAAGACTTGCTGCTCCCTGCTCAGCTTCTCCTGAGAAACAGCCCAAACTGCTGAAAAACCTCAACCTGGGACTTCCTGATGCATGGTTAAATTTTCTTTAATGATGCTACAACTTTATTTCTCTCTCTCTTTTTTTTTTTTTTTTCTTTTCTGGGCAGATTCTTTGGTTTTGTGCAAGGTTTTTAACTGTTCATTTGGGTCTGCTCTGGGAATATTCACTCGTTCAAATATTGCAGCATATTTCTTTCATTTTCTCTCTACACTGGGCACTACGCAGTGTGTTCCCCGCAGCTGTGTCTATCAAATAAGCAGGAAGAAAAGTGATGAAGAATCAGAACAGTTTATCAGTGGTTTTCAGGGATCCCACACTTCGCAGGTCAATATTACTCTGGACTTTTGAGCATTTCTAGCATCTTATCTGCTTCCTGCCTTCCTCTGAATCAAGTGCTGCTCTTCTCTTAGAGATAAGCCTCATCTCAGTTTCTCATGGCCCTGTTGTTATCGTTGAGATCTCGGTAGCTCTGCGTGGGATGGTGCGTGGGAATGCCCGGTTGGTTTTCACATTCCTTGTGACTCCTGCAAATGGTCAAGAGGCAGGAGAGCATCTGGTCCTCCCCAAGATTCACCTAAACAATGTGCCCCAGCTCTGTGGGTGATGGAGCTTGGAGGACGCCTTGCTGCAGCCCAGAGCAGCCTGATGAGCTGCTAAACCTCTGCCTTCAGCCTCAAAAAATTCAAAACTGTAGTGAGAACTAGAAATCTTCCCTCATTACTCCTGCAATACTCTCACGTCCATCCCCAGGGTGGGCACAGGGGGCTGTGGGCAGGGGCAGGACCCAGCTGCTCTCCACCCCAGGGGTACCAGGGGAAATATCTCCCTCTGGAGCATCCCTCAGCCAGATGGGTGGTGCTCCTTGGGAGGTACAAGCTGGAGAGCTGGAAGGAAAAAAAAAAAAAGTGGCTGTACTCGTTTTGCTAATCTAATTAGGCAAAAGAAACATCATTAATGCTCTGCATGTCTAATTGATTAACGTTCCCACTAAGCACAAGGTTGCTCTCATTAGCGGAGCTTCATAGCTGCAAATGGCTCTTTGCCTCAAGTTGCAAATATGTTGTGAATCTAGAAGGCGCATCTCATTTCTGTCTTTGTAAAATACTTAGCATTTTTATATGACCGTTAGTGATGAGGGGAAAGGGAGGAGAAAAGCCCCGAGTACTGAATAAGCACAGAGCCTTGGAAAGTGAGAGTTTGTTATTTCTTGTGCCTCATTAGCAGTGAAAAGGAGCAAGATATATTGTTTTTCCTATCCCATAACAATTGCAAAGTTTTCCATTCTGCATGGGGAAAAAAATATTAATCTTTGAGGCTTCAGTGAGCTGAAAACCTGGAACCGCACAGCTCATTTTCACCAGAGGCAAATAGATTTCTAAATTTTCTGGTTTTATTTCTTTTTTTTTTTTTCCAGTTTCATAAATACCTAAACGAAAAAAAATCTGTTGTGCCTAGACCAGGAATTTGCAGTTCATAAAAGGAGGAATGTGAGATTTCTGTCTCTTGCTGAAGTCCAAGACATGGGTCCAAGCACCAACCTGCCCTCCTCCACGCTGGCAGAGCAGGGGATGTTCCTGGGGCATCACTCATCTCAGGGAAAGGCTGGCATCAACGTGAATTTCTGACATAGGTTGAGATGACTGATGTCTTAGGAATGCCCTTTTTATTTTTTTTCTGACTATGGAGATGACTGGTTCACATGCAGATTTCTGTATTGCAGGGATCTAATTTTAATGCGAAATAACCCCAACTATTGCACAGTGTCACTGGGTGGAGAGGAGAAGGCTGAGAGGGGATCTGATCAATGCTGATCAATAGCTAAAGGATGGGGGGCAAGAGGATGGGGCCAGACTCTTGTCAGCGGTGCCCAGTGACAGGACAAGGGGCAATGGGCACCAACTGGAACCCAGGAGGTTCCATTTGAACAGGAGGAGAAACTTCTTTGGTGTGAGGGTGTCAGAGCCTGGCCCAGGCTGCCCAGAGAGGTTGTGGAGTCTCCTTCTCTGGAGAGATTCCA
>JAVSBS010009879.1:58641-70091 GCA_033124195.1 Coracias cyanogaster | reverse complement strand
CGGGTGTGTTATCAACACCCTTCTAGCTCCCAGCACAAAAACACTGCTGCTATGTGGAAAACCAGCTCAGCCAGACCTACTACACCTGCTTAGTGACTTATCCTTCCTGGAATGCTTGAAGACAACTGATGAAGTTCTGAAAGGGCTCTATAATGTCTAACTATAAAGGGGATGTCAGATTTAGAAGAGACGAGACAGGCTTTCACAACCTACGAAAAAGGCAAACCAATGTGGGAAACTGGCTTATCTCAGTCCAGTAGGAAAGCCTGGTTCACTTGATCAATCAGTTGCTAATGACTCCAACAGATTGTGATATTTAACTTAATAGAATTGTACAGTCAATTTTCTTGCCTTTGTTACAGAACAGAAAGAAAAAATGTCAACAAAGTAATGAAAGTCAAGCTCTGCTAGTCTGTATGTTAATAGGTGGCGCTAGAGCTTTGGGGAAATGGCCAAAGGAAGTTCCAAAGACAAATCTAACTTTTGAGATGCTTCACTGTCACACAATAAGGTCCAGTTCCAGACACACCTGCACAATGGCTCTGTCTTTCTCCAGTGATCATCCTGGCATGTCCATCCACTGGACTGAGTGCAGGAGCACAAGCAGGAACTTCTGCTTTCTCAGTTTTTGACCAAATCAATGCGTGGCTCCCTGCTGTTTGCTTTACTTCTCCATTAAATGAGTACTCCTATGTACTTGCTTTAGAGGCATTTTAAACAATCAATTAAGGTTTGCAAAAGCTTTGGGACCAGTGAGTATCAGCATTAAAAACGTTGTGTTGATTACACTTGAATACACACAACAGTTACCTATTTCAACAGAAATGGAAAGGAATTTTTTTAAAGAGCCTTTTTTTTTTTTCTAAGGCGAAAGTGGTTTCTTCTTGATCACAAGGAACTCTTGATTTAAAATAGGATGAAAGTGCTTCCCCTGCCCTCCATGCATGTGCAGTAGCCTGAGTCATCATTTCCCTGTGCAAACTCCCAAAGGTTCTACTGAATTACAAGTACATCTTGTCAGCAGTGTTTAGAAAAAATATCTTGGTGTAGAAAAAAAAAATTTAAAACTTACTATAGAGATAAATAATAAAATGGACTTTATATTTCCATAAAGTATATCTATACTTTACTTGACCTATTTGAAGTTCAATAGTTCTTTGAAAGGAACAGAAAAAGAACTTACTTGTCAGTCATCACAACGGGCTGATCATCAGCAAATTCTTCCGGTGCAGGTACAAACATACTGACTATACTGGGTGCTGACAGCAAGCTAGATTTTGTGGCACCTTAAGGCAATTGGGAGAAAAAAAAATGAATAAAAAAGGCAAGAAAATCACTAAACAGAAATCTAAACCCCTTGAAGGGTGGACTTCTAAAGAAGAACCAAAATGGTTTTACTGTGCATAGAAATTAGAAACAAAGCGTGTCTACCTAGAATTACCAATTTTAAAAACCCCAAAAAGTTAAGAAACAAAAAATACTTAGAAAAAAGATAACCAAGAACAAAAATCCCAGGAAGGCAGATGTAATTGTATCTACTCATTTTTCAGGGAGAGAGGATGGTTCTGTAGTTGCTAGGAGATTGGAGAACAGAAGATTTTTCAGTCTTCCTTCATATTTCTCGGGAATTACATTTCCATAGAACTCAGTGAATGAAGAAGGAAATAAATTCATATGTCTCAATACCAGATCATCAATCTATTCATAACACCCCTAATAGACGCATAGGAAAGAAATCAGAAAAGGACTTCTAGAAGAAAAAAATCATAAGGAGTTGAGAAACATTGAGAACATTGGAGGGCTGATGGTCAGAAATGCTTGCCATTGAAAGTCTTCACGAGCATTTTTTATTCTCTGAAGCTGAGTTGTTCAGCTGGAGTCATAGCCACTGTGATAAAAGTGCCCTTTGCCTTTGGTGCTTTTTGTGCACCTAATTTCTGATAGATGCTCGTTTTAACAGAAAAAGTTATGTATAATGGAAGATTCAAACTCTTGGGTTCTCTGAGTTCTGCTTTCCAGAATTACAGCAATACACAGTAGTCTGACAGTCAAACATCCCTCCAGTATCGTGGTTTTTCTCCCTTGGTTCCTTTGTTTTCATTAAGCAGACAACAGCAATTGCAGAAAAAGCCTACAGAAGAGGCAACTCTCCAGCTACTCTGGAAAAACTCAAGAATCATCAGACTTGCTCATGAGCCACCAGAAATTTGTATCAAAGCTACTGTGATGTACAACCTATGTCATTCATCTGAGATGCCTCATGATGATCATTTAAATATTGCTAGCAGTTTTGTTCTCTGGGTCATGAAGTCAGAAAAAGAGATTAATTTCTTAAAGAAAAATATCCCTTTCGGTTGCCACGTATTGCTGACATTATAGAGACAGCATTACTCCTGTTCCCAGACAGTTCAGCACCAGTAATGAATCCAGGGGTCTTAGCTGGTAGATAGCATCACTCTATATACAAACTGTCCCCAAGGGCATCTCATTCTAAAGACCAATCTATACAAAGCTCATTTTGTGAGCCAGTTTTTAGAAGAGTACCAATATCCTTTTAATGATAATGGATTACTTGATCTGTGGTTGAACTGGCAACTTTCTTGCTGGTTGCTTCAATCTGCAGTTCAGATAAGGTTAATGTTAGCTGGTTCTGATAATATTTAACTATGGAAACAGATATAAACTTTTCTACCTATGATTGGTTTAGACTGAATTTCTGATGAGATAATCCCAATTACTGCAGGAAAAGTAAATTTAGTATTGGCTCTCAGGCAAAATTATGTAAGAAGCTCCGACAACTTCTGAACTCAAGATATGTAGAGTCATGAGGGCTTGTTTCACAACAACAAGGCTCTAAAATGATTGTTTAAAACCTAAGTATGGAAGGAAATTTTTATTTTTCATATGGAGTCCAGCTTCATAATTGTCCTCTGAGTTTTTGTTGGATATGAGCAGACACTCCAGGAAGTCCAGAATACTCTTCAATAATGTAGGACACCATCCAGAATGCAAGGAATAGGAGTAAATTTTCACATCTCTAGCCAATTTTTTCATCATGAATGAAGATCGCTCTAACCATGACTTTGGAAGTTTCACTGTCATGTTCTCTAGATGCAAGTCCCATCACAGCACACAAATGCTGTCATAATGCAGGTTACAATACTGGAACATGACTTAACTACTCATAAGAAAAACATCCTGTCTTGTGCACTGAACAGTAGGAAAAAAACAATTTTAGGCAAGGAAGGTAGGTCACTGCCCTGTTGAAAAGCTCTAAGGAAGTCTCAATGTATTTCAGCTGTGAGGGAGGAGAGCTCATGATCATGAAGAAATGAGACTTAACCACACTCTGCATACAGTCTTTTACTTCCAGGTTGAAAGCCAAAACAAGTACTAGCAGAAAGCAAATACTTTTTATTGGCTGTCCCTGTCTTGAATGACATGACTTGTCTAATAATTTTTCAACAACCTACGTTCTGCAGGACAGTTGAGGGCTTTAATACAGCTGAATGGAACATAAAATTCAGCACCATTTGGTACTAACCAAAAACTTTCCTGGCAGTCTTAGCAGAGAGATGGTCAAATAGACAGTGAACTAACCTCTGATTCTTAGTGGTGGTCCCTCCAAGTCAGGGTTTAGGGAAACAGGGACATTGCACAGCCGCTTTCCATGCTGTATCTGCTCTGTGAATAAATACAGAACTTCAGTCTTCAAAACTATGAATCCAGCATCTGTCACCAGCACCACAAGTCTTAAACAGTTAAAACAAGACAAAGACAAATACAACAGCTGCTGAAGAAAAACAAAGAAAAGAGTTATTTTTCTAAGCATAGAAAAGGTGGGGAAAGGAGGGGGCAAGAAGGATGAAAGAAGTCCACAAAGGAAAAAGGACACAGATAAACTAATACTAAATAAGGCATTTTAGAAAAGTAAGTGTCATTAAACAAGAAAGGAAGTGCTAGCTGTAAAGATTCAACAAGATATGGAATATATGAGTCGCAAAAAGAGAAAGGCAGTGTTTAGAATACCAGGAGACTAGAAGTCAGGTGTAGTTTGTGCTGTCAGAAGCTAGATATAAAATGATTTTTTTAAAGATAACAAGCTTGGGAAAGGAGTGGTTTGACATGAGAAATAGAACAGACACGTGCTACCTGCCAATGGAAAAAAAAATAAATGTGCCTGAACCAAGTATGCATCACATACTTATGCGGAATAAGACCACTTCCTAGTTTTTATAGCTCAGTATAATGAGTCTTAAAATTGTGATGTGACGTCGAAATGACAATTAGTCACACTGACCATTTGTCCTGAAAAAAACCAAAAACTGTTTCTGTCCAAATAATCTTACTTTTAAGTTAATGGTTGCAAAAGAGACTGAGAGATGCAAAGCTTTCCAGAAAAGAACATTTTACTTTTTATCTCCATGCTTAGAGGCCTTTAGCTGGTGTCAAAGTCATAGATGCTGTGAAAAAGCTAGTGGACTTGGAACAAGATAACAAGACAGACTTCATAAGTCGTTTCAAATAATGGCTTGTTCCTCTTGAGTACAGGCTAACCACTTCTTGCAGAATGAAAGCAATGACTTTTTCATCTCTAAACCCCTCCCTGAGAAACTAGATGATACCACCTAAGTCTCTTCAATAAACTTACCTGCTGATAGGACAAAAACCCCCATTGTTATCATTGACCTGTTCTGACCTTTGTGATCTAAGGATCGCGTGCTGAGCACACTAGTCAGCAGACTGGAGCAGAAAGGATAATCCTGTACTATAAACCACACCTTTAGCCATTCTTCAGATACAAGATTTAGTCTGATGGAACTTGACACTGAAGACAGAATAAAGCAAAAAACCTCAGCTGTCCAGAACTGCTGGTGAGACATTGATTCAGCACACTAAGTTCCATATAATATTTTAAGCATTCCTTTCCCTGGATGCATCTGGATCTGCTGATAAATTCCTAAGAAGCACAATTCCATAATGCCACTAACATCAAGATGGGCAATAAAATATTTAGTGCTTACGATAAACCAGCATTAATTCATTGTTTAGTGACATCTGCTATGAACTCAGACATAATAGAGAATCTTTTATAGAGGAAAGAAACAAAACACTTGAGTAATGGAGAACTTATGTGCTTAATTGTTTTGTATTCATCTTAAAATGAGAAAAAACAGGTCAACAAGTGAACAGAAACTTCAGGTGTTCAGCACGAGCTGGCAGAAACTTCTCTAAAGCAAAATAAAACTGGCTGGCATAAGCCACAACCCCCTGGTGCACCAACACCATTGTAAACATACATGCAAATAAATGATTCCATGCACAAAATCCTATACCTAATGAAATAAACAGTGACACTTCCACTTCATTCAATGAGGCCAGAAAATAATCCAAGTAATATGCAAAACTGTAGGGATACCACTGTACCAGAGGGACTGCCTCCTAAATATGTTAACTATTCCAATTCATACCAGGTGAGAGTCTGATAGTCACTATATGAAGTTTCACTTTAGATTTAAGAGTGATTAATTCTCTGCAAGGTAGAATAGAAATACTCCCTTTTTAATAGGTTGGTACAGAAAGTAATTGGTTTAGGAAATAGAAAAAAAGAACAATAAATGCAGCTCACCAGTATCCCAAGTGCTGATATTGTGGGGAGCACTAGACTGGTGTTCCAGCTGTCTCTTCATTAGCTGGTTCATTGTCAGAGCTCCCAAAGAGCCTCTTTTCATTTGTCTGAACTGAGCTGCAAGTCAGAAATGCAAAAGGATTTCAGGGGCTCAGACAACATGTAAAACTACTTCCTGATCTTACAAGCCAGCATGACATAAATACTGACAGGACAATGACTGCTTGCTCTAAGGATCTTGCTCAACTCAATATGCACTTTTCACACAACTGCACACAGTACAATTCTGTCTCTAATGGCATCACTCATAAGTGACTTGGCTTCAGGATCTTATCCACTGCATCAACTGTCAGTGGCTTTTTGTCTCCAAATATCATGAAGGCTCTTCAACACACTTGTTATCTGTGAAGTGTAAGATACTACACTCAAATTCCCACGCTGACAGGTAATAAATGTGTACTTGAATCTCACTCACACACAATGTACCAAGGTAGGAAACTTGGTCTCCTCCCAAAGCACGGAGGACTGCTCTGTCCATGCTCACCATAGGGAAACAAATTCACTGTGTACCACCAGCCCCCTTCATGGGTGACACAAGCTGAACAGGCCTCCTAAATGCCCACCACTCAGGCATAACACCTACACACCCTTCTCAAGTGCGAAGCCAGCATGCCTTTGAAGATGGGGCTCTCTGTAACTTCACTGTCATTCTTCTGACAAGGAGCTATCAAGCAACAAGCATTCAATTTTCCCTCATGCAACTATTACAGTACTTCTTTAAATGGATGTTACTGTTTGCTTTAAGAGATATGTTTCACTGGATAATGCTCAAATACACAGAAAAAAACCCCGCAATTGCAGATTTAATATTTAATCTTCTTTGGTAACGTATTTTCGCAGTGCTTATCTGAAGGAAGAAACAGACTGTATACAACTCCTGACTTTCTTACTTTTCTCTCCCTTCATAAGAAAATTCAAACTGAATGCGTGTAATGCATTCACTTTGACAGTTGAGTTTGAGCAATATATTTCCATCACTGAAACTAAAATCATTTTTCACAGTATGAAGACAGAGTTTTAAGGCCCTGATTGAACAAGGTATGTGAGACTGCCAACGTGCCTCTTCATGCACTAAAGCTCTTAAAATGTTGCCTTACATATACAAGTGCTCAACAGTGCTTTAAAGAAAGGGCAACAAAGCAAAACCTTCTCCTAATGATACTTCTATCTGCAACTACAGTCAACATTGTTAAAGAGTATTAACACGGTATCAGCTAGTTCCCTTCTAAACTCCAAACAGTACCCCGGTAAACTGAAAATAAACCCAGCATTTCACGTTAATAACTGTGATAAAGGGGTACAGACAAGGGATAAACTACAACTTTCAGAAAGCTCTGAGGGGCTGAGTGCCTTCTCCTGTACTTGCTGTACTCAGTTTCTACCTGTGAGTTTCAAGTTCAGAGAAAGCAAATACAGGCTCTGATAATTACCTAATGATAAATTCCATGGGAATCAGCACATTGAAATGATTTTATTAGGTGAAGTATTTTAAGTTTTCCCTCATAATATCATTTCAATGTATCAGACTGCATTTAAACTCTATTTTTGGTCCAAGTACAAACTTCTCCAGCATTGCTGCAAAGCAGTCCTCGTATAAATGAACTTCTGGAACTGAACCAGATCAAGAGACCATTCCATGTTTCTCTTTTAAAAGTTATATTGCAGCTGCCTTTCACAGCAAATTAGGAGAAAAACAGGATTTCCATAGTTTCCAGGGCACAGATTTTAAATAGATGCTTTATCACTTTATCAAGTATAGAATTTCCTGATGAAAGAACAGCAATTAATGTTAGAACTGACAAGACTGCTTGGAGTGCAGATGACTGTCAAAATATAGAAAATTATCTCTTTGAATTTTCTTAATAGCTTTTGTGACTGTAATTAAAAAAAATTCATGCATATTTCACATAATCAGGCTATTGTTGAGCAGGTTTGGATTTCCAGGGTTTTTACCTGATTTCTCAAGGACAGCCATGATTTCAAATATTGGTAAGTTAAGACAAAAAAAAAAAAAATCTAAAAACTAAAAGCCCAGAGAGCTGCCAGCCTTTGAACAGTGTTGGAACCAGGCTGATTGCTGTGGACCAGCATGTGACTTTTCATGCCCATGACTGACTGACCAGTGGCACAGAACAGCAAGGTTTCCTTGAACAGGTTTTCTAAAAGAAACCCAACAATAATGAGAAGATCAGTAACCTTCATAGAGTAGCTGGTGAGTCTTTCATGTGTTAGCTAGTGATCTAGTCAATCATCCCTCCACTGCTGTGGAGTTCTCTACTCAAGAAGTCCAAAGGCAAAATCTTCCTATCACAGTTAATAATGTATGCTTTCTGCAGGTAGGCACTGGCTGTACAATTAATGTTATCTATTTGCATTACAGATGTGCCTTGTCCTCACAGTCCTGATCAGGGCTTATTATACAAACCACTGTAAAGACACATAGTAGAAGGTCAAAAATATTTGAGTCTAAATGGACAAGAGACCCAATGGAAGCATTCAAGTCTCTTTTTGCAGCTGGAAACTAAGGCATACAGAGAGGAAAGGAGTATTTACAAAGGAAAATATCACATAGATGCTATTCTTGATTTCATATATTGGAATTTACAGGAACATCTATCACTCAGTGAAACCAGAGAGAGATAGGTCTTAACTAGGACCTCTCTAATTGCTTTAGTAAGTGACATCTCTATCATTAGGTGGCCAACAAATGTACTTTGACTACGAGACGCACATGACATGAGACACTTGTGGTAAACCTGGAGAGGAAAACTCTAATTTGGAGTATTCATCTAGCATGTCTAAAATAACATCATCTTTTAATAGGCCAGACACCTCTTCCAATCAAATCAGCAGATGCTTAATTTCAGAAATTAAAATTTAACTTTTCTACAGCAATCTGAAATTGCAGTTCAGCAAGATGGTTGAGCTTATCTAGCAGCTCAGTGGTATCAAAGCAGGTCATCATCTCCCCTCCCTTTTCTATTAGCCAGAGTTCTGTCCTATGAACCCTCGGGTTTGTTACTTTACCTAGATGGACAAGCAATTCTGAAATTTTTTTAGTCCTCTACGATGCCTCCAACTTTCAATCTGCTTCCTACATCTGCTCTAATGAAACCAAACCAGTTCACCTTTCATTGAAATGGGTGTGGAATTCTCAGATAGTTCCTGTACTTCAGCAAGCAGCTGAGGAAGTGGCATTTCAAGGCATTTTACAAAAATTGCAAGATTTTTTTCCCTAAGGTACAACAAGAAATGTACTGAAGACCATAGTAACAGCCCTGTGGAGCTCTCATCATCTGCTTCTGTGCACTGACAGCTAACAATACTTTCTCTCACTGTAAACTAAGCATTCAGCTTTAGTGAAATACTGCTTTTAGCTGCTACCTATTCTAATTCAAGAAAACCACATTTGTTAAATTTGCCATGTCACAGCAGAAAATCTTGCAGTCACTAACTGCTAAAATCCTGCTGACCAACAGAGATTCAACAGATCTAATGATATTCAACACAGCTGTACTGCCACAAATCAATGACACTCGGGGGAAGGCATTTATTGTACGTGATATGCATCTGACACACAACTACTGCAACTCAGATTTAATCCTCAAATAAGAGGTAAACTTACTTGATATGGAAGAGTGACTTGTCTCTGGGACACCTGCTTCAAGGGTCGGTGCAGATGATGACTCTCTTGGCATTTCCAGTGTTGAAAGTCCTTTGGCAGCAGCATCTGCATGTGAAAATTGCGCTTAGACTCCCAGTATTTAGAATCAATAAATACTTTCCATCCGCTTTCTCCCTGGATGGCTTTTTCACATCTTTTCAGTCATCCATTCACCATCTGGCATTCCCAGCAGTTTTAAAAAGATTCAGTGTGTTTATTGTAAGACTTTTTATAGAGGCACAGGAATCTACTGCTTACAATTACTTTTTAAAGGAGATTTCAACCTGTGCTCTTTAGAGCTCATAACTAATAAATGTTCATAGAGTTTGATTTTGATCCCACTTGCAGAGCGATTATCAGAACCACCACATGGAAATAATGGAGGCACCACTGATGTAAAGCTGGTTTAAGGGACAGCTTAGCATCTCTTAAAAGCCTTATCTCCCAACACGTTACCAGTGTTCATTCTAAAGGCTGCTGATCTACCAGTTGATCCTAAAGATTCTAGGGGTTTAAGATTCTATCATAAAAAGAAAAAATAAGCTACTAAAACAAATGTTTTTATTTTATGGTAAGTGATACTGTCAAAAGTGGAAAAAGAAAGCAAAGACATTTTCAACTGTTGATGGCTGGTTTTGGCATATGCTATAAAAATGAGTATCTGTGCTGTAAAAAGTCTCAGGCAGGAAACTGTATGGTACACTTGAAGAAACAACACATTTGGATATTTAATTCAGAGATCAGTTATATCAGAAGCCCTTCCAAAACATATGGAAGCATAATAGGCTGAAAAGCTTCAATAAAACTTGGAAATTATAATCAGCCCATTATGATGGCAATATTAAGCCTACTTAAATGTTACAACACATTCTCAAATAAACTGATCAATAAAGCTAAACAAAGCAGAACAGAACAGAAGAGATACATTAAACTACCCAAGTCACTAAATTATCTAGTGATACGAATTGCCTGCATCAACCTGTAATGTGAGCACTTAATGAGTCATTGTGAACGTTCTATGCTCCGCTTGGATTACATACTTAGATGCACGCAGCCAAACGACCATCATATATGCTATAACCTTAGATTCCATGTGGTGTTTCAGAACTGGGACAGCCCTTCCAAGCAGTTTTGAGGATGACAGTGTTAGTTACTGCATGAAAACCAGCCCTTACTAATGGTCAAAAAAGCATTTAAGTCACAATGCAGAATTCCTTCATGACCATTCCTCTCTAAGAAGCTATATCAAAGGTTCAAAGGCACACAGCTCTACTTTGTTGTTACAAAATTCCATCCGTTTCTTCAGCTTACTGGAACCATAAATGGGACAATAGGGCCAAAACATAAAGGGAACAGCATAACTATGATTGCATTGAATAATTTCTTCTCGTAAAAGAGGAATATTATAATAGGAAACTACACTATGGTTCCCTCTGAAGCCATTATGGAAGAAGTAGTGAGGTCAGGAATGCATAAATATTCCTCCTCACATCACTGGCACCAAAGAACTGAGGCCTAAAGGATTCTTTCCTTTTTAAATGAATATGTTAAAAAAAAAAAAGACAAGTATATGCCTAATAACTGAAAAATCATGAAAAAAAACCTAGCCACAGAACTAAAGAGGCAGCAGCATACAGTTTTTAACACTGTTTGGCACATCCAGTTGGAAACTGAAGAACAGCTAAAATCCACTTTCTCTCCACCTCACTAACTTAACCACGAAACCCTGTATTGAAATGGCCTGAAAAAACTTGGGATACAGAGAAATCCTGCATGGTTTTCCCCATGCTTGAACTTTAAAATCTTTAACAATCACAAAGCATGCAGAATTTGCGGATACTCTATACAAAGAATGCTACAAAAGCTTTTTAGGGTATAAAAACAAAGTAAGTGTGTACATCCTACCCTAAATGCAAACTTTGATTAATACCAAGTGCTAGTAGTTCTGGAGTCTACAGCCTGCTCAGCTTTACACTCTGTGATCCCGTCTGCTTTCCACTACCTTACGCTTGCAGAAGAAAAAGCCAAAAATCACTGCACACAAAAGAGAATCAGCATAGCATGGACTAGATTAGCAGGATAAAAGGCACAGAAAAA
>JAVSBS010009879.1:13856-58631 GCA_033124195.1 Coracias cyanogaster | reverse complement strand
CAGAAAAACGACAATTTTTCTGATGCCTCCCATGAAGAGGCCATATAGTTGCACTCCCTAAACTAGATATCAGAAGCAATATATTTGTCAATTAGCTCCACCTCCTTTTAAAATGGGCCCTCACACATGCACGATACTTGTGTGGTTAGTATGTCTCCTGTGAGAAACAAACACCTGAAAGCATTCAGGTAGCTGAGATCACATCAGATGCTATACAGACACATCTCTCCCTATACATACACACATAGACAAATAGACACATCTCTCCCAATACTGGCCTTTTGATTGGGTCAGTGATTGAGCTCACCTGCCTCCTTCTGCTCTCCTAGCTTGTCAAGGATGTTAAAGGAAATGTCCAGGTATTCTCTCTGAATAGCACTCACAGCAATCTTCCTCTGCTTCCTCTGGCGGGGAACAATCTGAATCTTAAATTCTGACTCCTCAGTCTCCTCTTCTTGTTTCTGCTCCCTGTTTTGTTCAGTGTCAGACTCTGTGTTGGTTTCATGTCTATCACTTTCTGTTTGGTTTTCAGAATCTTCAGGGACTTTAATATGGACTGTCTTTACATTTGGGCTTGGAATTGCTCCACTAGGTCTAATTTCCTCCACATTGAGCTCAGAGTTATCATCAAGGGACATTTCTGGAAGCGCAAATGACTTCTGCAGCAGGTCCCTTTTTTGTTTCAATGTTAGTGGGTTCCCACAGGACATGTCCTGAAGTCCTTCTGGCTTAACTAACTCTGAAGAGTCCTTTTGATCTTTGGGAGAAGTGGAAAGAATCTCTTCTATTCCTTCTGAAGCATTGTTGCTTGTATCCTTAGAACTAAAGTCTTTGGAGCAATCTTCAATGCTGAACTGGACCAGTGGAGTTGTGCTGAGGCTAAGTGCAGAGACATTAATAGGTGTTGAGGGAGACGACGCAGCAGTTTTGCCAGAGACCTCATCATTCAGGCGGTTTGTTGTTTCTTCTTCTTCATCGCTCTCCACTATTCTAAGGGGAGGAAGTGGTTCAAAGACTAAAGAGTCACTGTCTGAAGTGGAGAGTACTGAATGCTTTTCAGGACCCGATGTTGAGTCAGAGGACAAATCTATCAGATCTAAATCTTCCTTAGGACCAGCAGATTTAACCGGAGAGTCCACTTTCACTTCATAGGTTTCCATGCAGTTTAGCCTAACTTCTGGTATGACAGGTCGTCTTGTTTCCTGGAAACTCTCTGTACAAGGAAGATGTTCTTGTGTTTCTATATTTTCAGCTTTAGTAGAAGAATTCTGCCGAGATCGTCCATAATCACTCTGCCTGTGTATGGCGTAAGCAGCAGGGACAGGTGGTTTTTCTAAGTCACACCGGTCTATGCAGGACTTCCTGCGATGTTCATCTAACGAAAACAAGAGGGAGTCTGCATTCCCTATATCAAGAGATTTTTGTTTTAGAGAGCGCAGTTTTTTTTTCTGAATGCTTTCTTCTCTCACACAGCGTAGAATGCTGTCTTGTAAGGCCCCCGTCTCTCTATATTCAGCCAGCTCTATTTCACCTGATTAAAACAGAAAGAGCTAATACTACCTCAGTTGGAGACTTCTGGCAGATGTCTTCATTTTTATCTCACAATTCAACACGACTGGCATTTCAAATACAAGCTCAGTATCAGTCAAAATTGTCTAGATTTTGTTTTAACTTCATAGCCATATCACATAGATTTTTTACGATGAACAACAACAAAAAACCCTACTATCTGGATAACAGGGTCTAGCCAAATTCTATCCAAATTCTACTCATCCTTGACAGAAGTACCTTGAAGATAGACTGTTTAACCTCATGCATTGAAAAGAAAATGGCACAGGCAACTAATTTCTACAGACACTTGGAATGGATATTAAAGAAGAAATGAGCTACACAGACCACTCAGAAGAGGTTTCTAAATAATTTTGGACTACAGCATCATGAACATCGCTTGGACATCAGCGTACATTAGAGTACACCGACATGTTACTTACTGCAGCAAAGTGGGCTTAAAATGGATGCTTCTAATTCAAGAAGCAAGAGTAGCACTAGTGGTGGGGATGTGGCAGCACAAGCCTAAGATCAGACAGGTGTTCACAGAATTTTTCCACCAGTGATCCTAGAACCCCGCAGAGTCTAGCAACTACCCCACCACAGTCATACCTCCTCGGCCTAGGGAGGAGTCAAAGTAAGCACACTTATATCTGCTGACACTACTACTGTATTGGTATTTTGCTATGTGAACACATTTACTGAGAACATTTTAAAATGTTACCGCTGATGTTATTATGAATGACATATTTTCACATAAACCAGGATTTTCCTGATAATTATTATTGCCATATTTCAAAATGCTCTACATATGAATCACCATGCAAAAAGAGCAATGAGAAAAGTTAAATTAGATGTTTGCTCTAGTCAGAATCACTCCCCTCCTGTGCAAACACCTGAACAACTAAAAGAAAAGGCATTTGGGTAGCTGTGGAGATCTCTTCAGTTTTTTTAGGGTACTCATTTCAGAAACCTAAATTCATAAACAACATCCTTCCTACTTTTTGAAACCACCAGATGACCCTTTTTACCAATGGAAAACCATAATATCTGCAGCAGCAACAAATTTGCTTACCCTGGAGTCCCACTTCATTTAAAAAAAATAAATAAATAAATAATCAATTTCTGTGAAAAAAAAAAGGGTAAAAATCTTCAGCCCAGTGGCAGAAGAAAATTGCAACAAATCCTCTTAAATATTTTTACATTCAAAAGCACTTAAAGTTGCAGAAAACAACTGCTGACTTTAGTTATTTTTATTCTGGAGTGTCTGCTTTGAGATTCCTGTAAAATAATTTATTCAGAGAACTGAGGAGTACCTGCCCTCAAAAGTCACAGTAGTTGTATTCAAATTAGCCAGTGCAACAAACTCTACAAAGAAAGGTGGTAGCTTAAAACTAAGAGCAGGAAATTGTATTTCTGCATGACTTTATATCGACAAAACAATTCATACTTCTCTGAGCATTCATCTCAACTGGTTGATATTTCACCATTTTGCTGCCACCAATTCTTTTCAGTCTTGCAAAGAAAGTTTGAGATTCTTTATTGCAAGGTCCAGTTGGTGTATCATGAATATCAGATTCATCAAAAACACTGTCTTCCTCTGCTGGAGAAAGAAAAAACTTTATTATTCTTAAGAGAGTGCAATTCCTTGAATGAAAAGCTGTCTACGTAACAAAACCTCCACTAGACTCAATTAAACTTGAATTGGAAAATGAAGAATCATCTAAAAGTTTGCACGAAAATTTATATCCCAGGTATAACTTTGCCATTCTTGTTACATCTTGAATTAAGGTCAGAAAGAACAGAGATAAATGGAAAATGGGTTACAAATGCAACAAAAGTTTACCAAGCTTTTACCATTATCACCTGATCTTTTCTACTGATAATAATACAGATTCTTTAGATGGAAGAAATACAATAGATCTGAACACTGCCTTGAGTAAATAACTTGTATACTGCTCAGTGAAAAATAGTAAATGGAGGAAGATTTAAATTAGTCCAAAAATTGCAAGATCAGTAATAAATCAACAAAAAAGGAAGAAATGGATAATCTTGGGAAGCTGGTAATAGTAATAGAATAAGTCCTAAGAGTATGAATTATGAAATTATTGATCTTAGTTGTAATAATAAAAACTCATGCTCTAGCTTAAGACCTGCTGGTTGAAAATGGCAGAGAGAAAGAAAGATCCAAATCCATTTATCCATCAAAAATTAACACCACCTGTATGAAATGGCTATTAAAAAAAGAAATAAAGGAAAAATCCCTATCGATCATGTCTAATGACTCATCTCCAAGGAAGTAAGAAACACTATTGGGGCAATAAAGAACAGAGCACTCAAGAGAAGAAACAAAAAAGTTTGCCTTGTTTATTCTAGTAAGCAAACATGGAGAGGAAATGCATCTGGTGTGTAGGACTGAAGAGGCAAATGGTCAAAAACTGAAGACTTAAACCAGACTTACTATCTTTAATAAACCAAAGCTTATTATCTTTAGCTTTTAAATAGCTGGAAAGTTTCTGCTACATGTGAAGCTATGGACCTGCCACCTAAAAACATCAGGAGTAAGATACCTAACTGACATGATGAAGCCAGAAAAATCATTCAAAGCTGATAGCAAGAATTTCTACAGGGACAAGGCTTAATAAGTTAGGAGATCCCTTTTAACATCGTCCTATGTGTCTAACTTCTTCCCCTTGGCAACAAAGCTTCTTCTCACAAGATTTATCATCAGCTCTACAATAGTCTTTACACTTGATCCCCACAACAAAGTTTGGCAGAAAAATTAGGAAAATGCTTCAATAGTGGAAAAATCCATCTTTAGCATAGAGGATTCTTGCTGCCCAACAATGAAATCCTCATCTGTCGATCACCTAAACACCACCTTTGATGACGACAGCAGCACACACACCACCTGAGAATATGTTAAACAAGCCTCCTTAGAAAAGGTGGGAAGGGGGTCAACTTTCCAAGTCCCTATGGAATTATACTGGCTGCTTCTTTCATGTGGAAGAAAACTTTTCTACATATTGTTTTTTTCTGCAGCACTTCAGCAGAGGAGGAGAATCAGGCCTAAGATTAAGTCAGCATTTACAGAATAAAATTTGCCTATTTATGGTCCTTCACCTCTGAGCAGCCCAAAGCCCCTTATGACAGCTTTGGAAAACAAGTAAATATTATTCTCCTTACTTTAAACAAAGGGAAACAATGATGAAGACACACAGCCACACAGGGAATCAGTCTTGGGCATGTGACTGGAACACTGAGTTTTCTAAAGCTAACTTGGCACTTACTGTGAAGAGCAAGCTGGATACCTAGGCACCTTGCTTTGTTTTAGAAACTTCTCAGAATCAATTCGGGAACTGAATACATTATAAATGAATTATTACCACCCTCAGTATTATTAAGTGATTATGAATTAAGTAATTCATAGTGCGCCCACCATTAGCTGAACTTTCTTAGCTCTCTAGCAATACAAAATGTCCAAGTGAGCGAGAACACGCAACGCAACATTTACATCGTTTCATGGTTGCTTTAATTTGCTAGAGCTGAGTAATTGGGTATTCAGGTAAACAAATTTTGTGCCCTTGTTCTGCTGGCTATCTTTTCATAAGAAACAAGTAGCAAAAGAGGAAAAGGTACTGACGTGTAAAAAGAGTGCTGCCTGTACTGTTCTTCAGAAGAATAGTTTGCTGCACACTATGAAGACTGAGAAGGAGGATATAAAAAGCAAACAAGCAGCTGAAGAGCAAGATAGTTGAAAGGCAGCTACAGACTAACATCAAGAGAACCTGTTAAACTCTGATCATAAATACTTATCATGTAACAAACTTCACAACTGTAAGGAACTACACTCAGTGATACCATGCTATCTCCAGCCCCCATCTCACACCAGCTCACACTGTCATGGTACCTCTGCTACAGCTAGCAAGCACTTACAAAGCTAACAATTGGACAGAGACTCTAAGGGTTGAATCATTCCCTCCCACCTTTAGACATCCACGTCATGTATGTCTGCATGTAAGCTAGTCAACTTCAGCTCCTTTTACAAGGAAAAGCAAACCCTAGACTGAATCAATAATTTTATCTTTTCTACATTAAATATTTATACTGCATAATAACATGGCATAGTAGCAATCAAAATGCAGTGTCAGGCTGGTTGCACACCTTGTGTGTGGCCATGATCAGCTAATATTGTCATAAAAGAGGCCAAGGGCTATCCAGGCATGGTGATTGAACTACTAAGTCTACGTACACTCCCTCCGATAGATGTTAGACTGCTGTGCTATGCTATGCCAATAGAGAAATTGTGAATTTTTTTTACTATAGAAGGCTCTATAGCTGGTCAGGTAAGTCACACCTTGGGCTTAACTCTGAGTATTATGTTAAAAAATTCTGATCATATTTACCCATTTCTACGATATCTGCAAGACAATGTTCTAAATCAATGTCTTTCATCTAAATGAGAGTGTTAGAAATACCTTTTTCCTTTTCACTGTATCGGCTTATGTTACTGTTGTCACTATACAAAGGACCAGCAGTTGCATGGGGCTTGCAGCTGTGATATTGAGCGTTGAGGGTATTGACTGTGATGTGGATTAGGTGAAGTACAATCTTGCTGATTTCACAGTCTCTGTAGGGGTACTGTGCAGTGAAAGAGAAAAACTTCAGTTAAGAACTAACTTTTCTCCTTGGATAAACATTTAGACAGCAAAATAGAAAAATGGCAAGAATATTGTTAGCTGGATACGCTTTGCCTTCCTTTGATTATACACTTCTAAACACATAATGAGAAGCAGAACTGTTTTCGGCTTTGTAAACAGAATTGTTTTTAAAAAGTAAAAGAAATCCCTACTAGTAACATTTAATATATTGTTTTCTTGATTTCATATTACGAAACCAAATATTACTACTAATAACAATGCAATAAATACTAGTAATAAATATTAATAATGCAAAAGGTCTCTCATCAGAATTGTCCTCCAAATACTCTATTTCAATCAGCATATTATAATTCATTTTCAGGGTCTCCGCTTCCTTGTATGCCGTATAGACCTGCTAGAAATTTGTTAAGCATATCAAAGGTATTCACAGTTCCATTTTACTGTAAAAACACAACACATTTTAACAACACTTTCTAAAAAGCATCAAAGAATACAAGCTGTTAAGCTGACCCTCCCCATTTAAAATTACTAATTGTTTTACAAAAGTAATTCTAAGTTACTTGAATACTCTTCACTGGAACTTGGTATAGCATTTTCCTATTTTCAAATCTGTATTTTTCTTTCTCAGGTAACCATGCGAAAGACAATATAGACAGCAGAAGTAATAGGTCAGTCAGTGGCACAGATAAAAGCTTAACTACTTTAGACACAGAAATTAAACAAAGCGAGTAAGCAAATCAAAGTGTTCTTTACAGTTCCTTTCACTTGCAGTAAAGTTAGATGTTCCCTGTAACAAGTTCCAAATCGAGGTGTAAATTTTGATGGGGACAGCATCTTCTTAAGACCACTCACCTTATAGAGAATGACAAGCAAAGCCTTTAACCACATCTGCCGAATGTGAGGTTTGAGGGACCAGAGGGAGCAGCGAGGAGGCTGCTGAAAGTAATGCCTTAGCTGAGGACAAGTGCAATATTTCAACACCTGAACCACCAAGGGAAGAAGGTGTTTTCCCAGGTTGATGTTATAGTCCATTACCTGAAACAAGGAGAGCACAGCAGTTAGCTCACCAAAATCAAATCCACTGATACTGAAAAGCAAATTAACTAATACAGTGGAAATATTAGTTAAGTGAAAAGAAAGATGTTTTTAAGGAATTTACACTATCAATTAGAAATCTTCTGCCGGCTTGGCACATTCTCACTTTAGCTAGATAGGTAAAATGAAACAAAAGCAGATATATTCTGAAAGCCTTTCATCCTGCACAGTCTAAAATTTGGCAAGTTTACAAAATACATTGGCAAGTTTATAAAATACATGATGTTGGGATAGCCTTGTATTATAGCACAAGCTGACCATGCTTCAAACAGACAAAACCGTATTAGGTGCATCCCATGTTTAACAGATGGGATGCAACTGTGGATTTTGGGATGGGGTGTTGTGTATTTTGTTTATTTGGAGTTTTTATATTAACACTGCACTGTAAGTTTTCATTATTTTCTCATCAGGCTTGCAACACTAGCTTTTGAGGGTTTTTTAAGCCTTATGTTCTGCTATCAAGTAATGAGACAAGAATTCCACTCTTCACTATAGCAAAGGTAAGAGTATGTCTGCAGCATTACTGAGAAAGTCTAGCGTGCAAATTCCTGACAGATCCAAGAATAAAGCTAATGAAAAATATCTTGCTCTAAATAAAATGCTCATCTGCTTTAAGTAGTGGTGTTGCTCTGGAGAGGTTGCCGTTATTACTGCTAGTCATAAGCCTTGGCTCCAGCATGACCTTTGAAGAGCATCATGCTATTTCATGCCTATCTTAGAGGTTTGAATCCTGATGGTTAGGTGCAGTGTGGCCCTATATTCCCACTACCTGGACACAACTGGGGTTTCAATTGAAACTGCATTGCTATTTTTTGTTATCTTCCTATTAGTCTTGCAACGTTAGCTGTTTTTATTTAAAGCCACACATCCTGAATCAGCAACTAAACTAGATCATAACAAGGATCCACAAGGCCCTTGTCTCTGATGCAGATGTATAGCGGTTGACCCCCACGAAGGTATAACAGCAGGCCAAGCCAGCTCCAGCACCCCCAAGAACTATCACATCCCTGCAGTTTCAGTAGAGTTAGTTTACTTTATCGGGAGCCTTGTACATCTAAACAGACATAAACATCAGTTTCATCCACATCATCCATTTCCTTTGGGTCTGTATTTCTTTTTTTGGTTTTGTTTTTATTAGAATAAGGGGATAAGTCTAATTTACAAACACAAGAACTCAGCTTTCCAGTTCCTTCTTGAATAAGCTGACTAGAAGTTTTTCCCTGTAAAATTATCTAGCTCTATGTGCAGCTGCCTCAAATTTTAATGCTGCATGGATAGAGCTAAATAAATGAATCCCATGCCTATCCATGTAGGGTTATCCTGTCAAATAGATGATACATAACCACCAAATATGGTCCTACCCTGCAATGCCCTGTCCCCTCAGGGTGTGATGCAGATATATAGCATGGTTAGGAAAAAAACTCATCCATAGAAGGAAGACAGAGCCCTGTCTCAACACAGCACATACTGTAATGCAGACCTGTCTTAAACTGAGCAAACCCAATTTTTAAGTTGTAACAGGAAGATCTGGAATAAGTGATGCTGCAAATGCTGAGCAGAGGCCAGGGTGGGTTGCTGAGCAGAGCCAGCACTGCTGGCCTCCCCGCTCCAACAGGCCTGTACAACATTGCCACCATGTGGGGCACCACCGCAGCGACTGGAAACACCAAAACTCAGGCAGTTCTGCTGTTAGGCAGAGAAAAACACATTTTATGCTTTCAAGAATTCAAAATACCCAGATTGTATGATGCAAAATACTAAGAGGCATTTGATTTTTTTTTTCTTGAACTGACCATTCCAACCAGGCTCAGAATGAAAATACCAGCAAGTCAGCACAGTCCCAAACTTTGTGGAGCTGATAAAGGAAAGCAAGTATTTTTGACTAGGGAAGGGAGTGTAGCTGATACAAATCTCTTAAGAGCACCATACTGAGTTTTCATTCTGTACATGCATCTTTGGATTGCAAACAACATTTCTCTTGCAGCAAAGGCAATTCACAACACAAAGCAGCCCTGCAGCGAAGGAAAAAAAAAAAATCCCCCCAAGATATAAACTAAAGTTTTGATGTCTGCTACATGGAAAAAAATCCCAGCCTACTTAAGTTCTGAAATCCTATTTGACGTCAGAGGAGACCGGACTCAACTATGAAGCTTTTCAATCAGAAATGGTGAACTCATTCTCAGCAACCAGGAGGTATTTTAAAGACTGAAGATGAAAGGGGCTGATATTTAGAGCTGCATTAAGTAGCACTTTTGAAAAATCAACGTCAATTATGAGAATTCAAACTTGGAAAACATGTAGAAAAATGTCGAAAATACTGCCCTGTAATCTAAACTGCCACTTCCAGACTCTCCAATGCAACAGTAACAGGCCTGAATCCCCTTTCACATGCCTCAGGTCAAAGCTGTACAAATGAAAGGTGATTAACACCACAGAGAAACTTGGCTTCCAGACAACGGATCAGGATGCATTCGCAGCTATGCAGTTTGCATCAACACCTTCTATTTTGCCTGCTGAAATACAGATACCTGACTTCTCCATGACTGTGAAGTTTTACTGAAGTATCTACATTACAAGCGACTGCAAAATTATTGATAAGTATTGCAGATACGGAAGAGGCCGGGATATTTTTGCGCAATGTTTGAAGGTTGCAGCAGGCATGTTAAGAGCTGGGGCAGGGGGAGATCTGAAATCACAGCCCTCTCTGTCCCCTAAGTTAATCCTCTACGAGAGACTGGGATGAGGAAAAAGTATGGAAGTAATTACGATGTTTCATTGCAAACAAGAATACTCCGCAAGAGTGAAATGTTTTTCAGCCTAGCATCGCCAACTGCTCTATCACTAAGAATGAGCTGAGCCTTAGAAGAGCCTTGTGAGGTAGGAAATTATGGACTACCTTACAAGACAGAGAAAGAAGGCACAAGGCAAGGATGTGCTCAGTCATTTATCAAAGCAATATAGGCAGAAGTTCATCATGGTGGCACCACTCCCTACGAAAGGGAGAACAGTAAGTCCTAGTGCACTCTAAGGAAGAAGGAAAATGAGTCTCCTGAAAAGTGAATGATGTCTACGTTTACAGACCACTCACACAGGGAAACAAGCAAGAGCACACAGGTCCCAGGTCTTCCTGAATGGGAAAGGAGGAGATGACATGTGAGGAAACCAAGTCATTCAAAGGCTAGAGAAAGAGGGCAAAGAGGTTTGGAGCATTCTCTAATTTTTCATACAGTGGTAGAGCATTTGCGTGCCTCTACGTAAAAAAAAATGGTTACCTCTATGCCAATGATGCAGCATGTTTAGTGCGCCAGTAGGAAGTCACAAATTAGCATACTTCTATTTAACTATTTGCTTTTTAACTGCAAAGCATAAAACTACAGAAAGCACTTTATTAGGCTACACTGAGTTTTCTAAGACTAAAGAACAAGTAGACATCCTTGTTCCCAAATTCTTTCACCAGCTGAAGAGGCGTTAAGGAGTTTTAAGTAGGATTACCACACTTAGCCATTATTTTGGTACAAAGGCACTGTGCTACCACCATTTCAACAACAGGCAATGAGAGACAGCCGCAAAAAGTAGTAAGTGCCTTCACCTACTTGTGCTATTCCAGCAATAAAGGCATTAAAGCAAGTTGAAACACGCATTTTTTGTGGTGCAATCATGAAGCATCCTTCCTGCTGATCATAGCCAAGGAGGACATACAGATGGCGCTTGACTGTGTTGAAAGCTTTAGCACTGCTGATGTCTGACTCAGCACTGCTCTCATCCTTTGCCATGAACTTCATCAGCACAGTTATGAGCTGGTGGACAGTCTGGTGATCAATCCCAGCATCCTCTGGCAGCAGGTCTTTTATTGTATTATCATTCTCTGGGGAGGGCTGTCCTATCAGCACAAGAGAGACATTGGTATCAGACACTGGATAAGACCATAAATAGGTTACAGAATACACCAAGATTTTCTTCCAGAGCTTACTGCTCCATTGCTGCCCAGAGACACATGGTGAAATCACAGGAGATAAGCATGCATTTCTGAGGGCATTGTTCCCCTGTTGCCTCAGGATCAACAGCACAGTAACACCTGCTATGTAGACTGAACATTTCTCAGCTTTCCAATGTTTCACAGAGCTGCTTACCTTCGCATGCCAGCGCATTTCTACCAAATTGAGTGTTATTATTCCTTCACATCTATGCAATAAAGGAGAAGCAAATCCTATTGCCACCAAATTCTCATCTGACATAATTTTCATAATGATTAAACAAAGAATGAAGACTTCCCCTTTTAGCACTGAGTCTCTTTCTCTCAACTTGAGCCAAAATGTAGGCACCATAATTTATTAGGTTTTGGGGTGCTATGTATTATGTCAAAACTTCATTTTTAAAAAAATACAGTATTTCCAATCACCTTCAAGGGCATTTATCATTAATAGAATTCTCTAGTAATTGCCTTTGGCATTATTGTCTTCCATTTCAGCACATGTATAAAGCCTTTTTCTAGTGCTTAGCAGTTCCTAACTAAGGAACACTAGGAATTGAATCCATGAAAAGCAGAAGCTATTTCACACATCAGATCCCTTTTATTAAATAATTGTGAATAAATGCATAGCTAAAGCACAGTGAAGTACATTATTCCAACTCGTTCTATTTTGCAACAGTAATATAAATTAAATCCTTAATAAAAATATTTCCATTAGGCTAATCAACAAAGGTAACAGAAAATATTGTTTTCACAGGATCAAAATGAGATGACACTTGAAAATTAAGTGTCACATCACTTATTTATGTATTTATTACACTATTAATTTTAGTTTGTTAGGTTACAGTTAAAAACTTACAATTTTACAGTTACAGTTAAAAACTGTAACTGTTAATAATTGAAATTAATTATTACTAAAATGTATTCTGATGTATTTTGTGATTCATGGTTAAAAAATCTAACAGCACAAAAGTGATATACAGCAAGGTGGTATGAAGCAAAATTATAAAACAATCTACTTGTTTTCATTTCAAGGATAAATCCTTTCACCTATTGCACATAGTCCTTACTTTTGCAAGAACAGTTTAAACTTACACGACAAACCCTACAAGCAAGGTTAGCAAAAAGTATAATCTTCAAATTGCTCCTGCATTTCTGTGTTTGGGATCCTAGCCAGCAACTAATATCCACTCAGTCTGTTAGATACTTACATGCCTTAGGCTTTATTCATAGCCAGATAGCAAACACTAAAAATTATTTTAATATTCTAATCTACCCATATTCTCAATGCAATATGTGATTCTGACAAGGGACTCCCTTGCTGACTTTTCTTGATATTTTATTTTCCAGAAATATTGCTATACTCTCTGAAGCATTACAATCTCATTTTTCATACTTCATGCTCACTCAAAACTATATAGCAGGGCACAGTGAACAGAGCTTCAACCCTGAGTAGTCTGTCATAGCTCTGCTAAGGATAAAGTCTAGGGAATGTCAGTCACCTTCTGTTTTCCCTTCTAATGTGGAAACCTGCAATGAACCAGCTGTGAAGAGCTGCTCATTTAGAACTACAAAAACTCTACAATCCAGTTTAGTCAATAGACCTTCAGAGTCCTGAAAACCTTCTTCTGCTGTCTGAAATGGGTCTTAAATTATATCAAGTTTGAAATAAACTTCACTTCATTAACTCATGATACAGGACATCCTGTACCAAGTCAAGCTGTTTAGTTCAAGCTAAAAACGCATACCTTGTACATAGGCACATAAATATACACATGCATTCCCAGGAAAACCTTTCTGCATCACCAAACACACAGCCTGTTCATTATTATACAGCCACCATTCCTGAATTCAGTCTAGCCTTATAGCCACAGATTCATCTCCTTATTCATGGGTCCCTTACATCAAACCCCTTCACCCTCAAATTACTTTAAGGTATATCACAATATAACATAAAACATCAGATCAAAATTATATAATGCTTCATCGCAGTTGTGATCCCTGCACCTATAAATGAAATCTCTGACTGTCCAGGGTCTGTAGACAATACATGAACATATCCATGATCCTGGCATTTAATCCATACAGAACGCACATGGCATTCAGCTTGCATTTGAACTGTGTGAGGATTAAAGTTTTACCTCTAGAAAGAAGAGATGAGCATAAGGATTGGTTCATTTGAGTGGTATGTATGAAATAAATGCTTTTCTACAACAGATGTACAGCCTATGTTTAGGAGTCAGTTCCTTAGACAAATCAGATCTACTCAGTACCTCCAACACAAAGTGTTAAAAACTATGAGTCAAACTTTAAAAAGAAAACCCCAAAACATATTTTACAAAGCCCTAAGATTTTAGAAAGAAATACTAAGTACTGGGCAGGAGGGGAGGGACAGTTATTTGTCTCCTACTTTCAAAATTACCTTGGAATCATATTATCAGACTTTTCTTCATATCGGTTGTTACTAGCTACATGTGACTTTTTATATATACATTTTTAGTGCAAACTTAATTTGAAGCTTAGGTCATTAATTACCCAAGTATGAAAACTGAAGCTCTGAAATATCAAAATATATCTAATAAAATCACAATGGCCAACAATGCCTGCTGTGAGACTGACACTTCTTATGTGACAAGTTTCTCTAAGCCCAGTATACATAGCAGGTGAGTGGTGCCATTAAAGACGAGCAATCATTCACTAACACATCTGTTCGTTGCACCATTATTCATTTGCTCCTTCTATGAGCCTGTGACAACCTGCACATACACTCTGTGTCAA
Source organism: Coracias cyanogaster (assembly GCA_033124195.1). Lineage (NCBI taxonomy): Eukaryota > Metazoa > Chordata > Aves > Coraciiformes > Coraciidae > Coracias > Coracias cyanogaster. The sequence goes on along the minus strand of JAVSBS010009879.1, from coordinate 44,579 downwards.
CTGGTTCTGTTAGGAACTGGTTAACTTCCAGCTCTCACTGGGCTAGTGTGACAGGGCTATACACTGCTAATTCAGAAGGTCTCCTAATCCATTTCACAGCTTAGTCGATGCCCACGCTGGCAAGATATTTTCCTTTCAGCTGATCAGTCAGTAAGCTGATCTGTTCTGAATCTGAATTTTTCTCTGTTGGAAATATTGCAAGTCTTGAAGAGGGAATGTGAAAAGATCTGAATCTAAGATTTTTTCACTTCCAAATGGTCAGTCTACAAAGGACTCAGAGCAAGAATTGTCAGTACTCACAATTTTTAGAAATTACTTGGACCCTGCTGAGCTAGGCATTCTACAAATATCTGACAGACAGGTGACATCTTCACAGAGTGTCAGTAAATACAAAACAAGGGACTAGGAGGAGACAAGTGTAATTTATAGTACTGACAATCAAAAGCATTCTGTCTGCTGTCTCTAAACCCAAAGGTCAAAGATCAGGCTGAACATAGGTGACCCATGGGGCCAGCCTACTGAAGATTTACTTGTCCCTGTGCGCAACGAAACATAGGAGGGTGAGGCACTGCCAGCATAGCTGACTGCCTCTGAACAACCTCCTCCCAGTCTTGAAGTACTATTTACAACTGGGGATAGTTTTCAGTGCAGATCAAGAGCAAAACTTCAATTTACACCTTTTGGAACCATGCTGAGACATCATTCACTGTGCCTTTTAGACAACTTCCATTTCACCTAAGTTCATCTCATGATTCACCAAGAAACATAGCACTAATGCCTTCCTTTTCCTGTTCTATCAAACCACTCCCCCTTGGTTAAACGCACCTGGTGTTTGCTCTGGCGTTCCTCCAAGGGCCGGAGCAGACTGCTCGTGTCTGGTCAAGCTCACAGCTTAAAAAAAAAAATAAAAACAACAGGAGCAACTCTGTTTAAAAAGGCAGTGCTGTCATACTTCAGTATATATTCAGTGCTAGCATATTTATGTTCATTTACTCATGCTCTGTTGTCAGGCAGTGAGTGTAACCATTCAACATATCATTTCTGTGCCCCACAGATTTTGTGCACCATGTTCCGTAACTTTGGTTTTCTCCATCATCCGCTTTTGTTGGTACAAGAGTCACCAAACAGGAGTCCCTACAGAGCATCAGAAATCAGTCACAAAGGATTACCTAAGAGTCCCCAAATATGGTGGTGTTTGTTTTCAAGAAAAGAAATTACCTTTTAACTTAACAGTTCATCAGCACCCAGGTTTGAACATTTTCTCAGTTCCTATTACATGGGCAGGAGCAATGTGAGAGGTCCAATTTGAATACAAAACCTCATCTGAATTAAGATCTAGCCACAAAGTGGTCTTTGAGCATTAGTTCTGACATTTTAATCAAATACAGCATAGATATGTTTGTCTACGTTCTTTGTCAAACTCACTAACTTGTAATTATCTGAATAATGCCCAAGTCAGCCGGAAATCTAATTCTGCTATCCCAACTGGATAAATATTGACAATTGTGATGTGTACCCAGCAATAGGATACAAGCCTAAGGGAGAAGATACAGGTGCATCACAAAAACATAAATAGATACTCAACGAATTTTGGTGGTTAAGGTTTCTGGAAGGGAGAGCGCTCTCTTTGACTCCACTGGTCCCTTCACACTGTCCCTCAGGGAACGCACACTCTTCTGACGATTACGTGCGAAACGAGCCCTCTTGATCTTCCACATTGCTGCATCACTGAGGTTGGCGACATTTGTCCGGACAGCAGTGATAGCTTTGCAAATGCAATTGACCAAGTTAGGATTCATTCCACAGCATGGTGAGGCCCTAATGCTGCCAAGTGCCAAATGCAACTGGGCCCCTGGTCCCACTTAAGTCAAGAAAGCTTTATATGGGCTCAAGGGGTCCATCTGCAAGGTACTTATTTGCATGCTCTCTTTCTGAAATCCATAAAACCCCAAATGGCATAACTGTGTTTTAAAAATCATGCTGTTACTTCTTTAGACACTGGACAAAAACAGGTTCCTGAAATCAAAACCTGAATTTTAGACTGAGGGAATATGAGATGCCCTCTATTTAAAATGGCAGAAATCTCACAAGTATGCATCTGATTTCATGCACTCACACTGAAACATGACCTCTAGTTTTGCCTCTCTGAGCTCCTGTCCTGCCTACACCTACCACCCAGGATTTGATCAGTGCCTCCAAAAATCTGAGTGTCATTACGCATTCACAGTGGTGTTACCAGCAGTACCACTGCATGTCTTAATAGGGTCACCAATGCTTTTCTATAATGATGTCTATGGTGCATTCAGACCCTTTGAGTTTAATTATCTGAGTGACTAAAGCCAGTAGTCCCACTTACGTCTCTGAAAAGGGAAAAAGAAAGGTTAAAAAAAAACCTGAAAAATATATTTTGCATATTATAATTTTAAATCACTCCCAAATATTCATATTGAAATATATGACCCTACATTTGCAGCCAGAGGTGCTAGAAACTACTGCTGAGATTCCCTCCTGAGGCCACAGCAGCAGTTCCCAGCTTTGGGTCAAACTACTCATATATGGAGAAGAAAGTATCATACACAAGCTATTTTTTAGCCCCCCCTTAGTGAATGGAAGGTGACATCGTGTCTCATCAAGAAATTAAGTATGAACAGGACAAACATTTACAAACATTTGTCACTGCAGGAATAGTTAACTGAGCACCAGCTGTAAGAGTCCATCTACCTCTTGCACTGTGCCCCATACGTTTGTTTGTTAAGGGTCATACAGCTCCTAGAGCTGTCTTTGTACAGATGTAACAGGGTCAGGCATGACCTAGGCCTTAGAGAATAGCAACAGAGATAGCACAAGAACATCTACAAAAGACCAGGTGGTTTAACAAAGGTTGCAGCTGATCATAGAACCAGACCACATTTCATCCAAGGCTGCCATCACATCCTTGTGAGAGTAAAACATGACACCCAAAGGTCCAACAGAATGCAGCCTAATCTATATTTGCACAGTCAAAAAATGCTCACTTTGAATTATTCTCTTTTGGCCTGAAAGATTGCTTAATTTCAGAGAATTTACATAGGTGAGACCTACATCTCTCAGACCCTTGCAGGCAGCTGAAATTCCAGAAGCTGATAAAAGGTGATCAGATTTATTTGGACTCTGCTTACTTGTTGGGAAAGGAAATTCTTTGTTGCAGTCCAGATGAAGCTGTGCTTCCAGAGACAGGGTCTCAAAGCGATTCACAAAGAACTCCCAGCTCAAAGCTGGAATATCCGCTTTTAGAAAATGAAGTAGCAAAAGCTTACTAAGAATTGTGGGTCTGTCCTTGACAACTGTGTCAAACTGGAAATCAAGGCAGAGGCAAAGACCCTATAAAGAAGAAGAAAAAAAAACAAAACCAAAACCACACACACCACAGAACCAAGATGTGAAAACTTTAACCATTATTTAAAGCAAAGCTCACAATTTCTCCTCTTAATTAGTACAGGATAAAGGTTGAGCTCCTTTTTCCTATCGAGTCTTTTAACTCAGAACTAATGCTACTGATATCAATGGAGAAGTAAGGTAAGTAAGGAGATAAATGACCATCATATTTAGAATGTAGAGTTCGCTAAGATTGTGAGGAATACAAAGGGATAAACAGAGTTCTGTCCTACTGCACGTTTGGTACACAATATAAAAGTACACCCCTGCCTGAGAAAAAGCTTATATTTAGGCAATTGAATCAAGCCCTTGATTACAGAAAGAATGAATCACCAAGCCCAAACAGAGGAAGAAAGATTATATGGTGATTTGTATCAGAAGCACTTGCCTCAAAATGCTTCTGTATTTCACTTGTACTAGAATTTCTGGATGTAGTGTCAGGACTTGTTTGAGAAGAGCCACATGTTAAATATGAAAGTGCAGTATACTAGTAATAGTCTCAGTAAAATCAGTGAATTCAAGTGCTCTGGAAATTATTTTGAATGTACTACATGGAATAAAACTAGTATTAGCAGCTTTTTATAGGCAGCAGCACTGAACTTTTCAAATTACATATTCATTCTATTCTCCAGAGAACTAGAACTGAATTGTGCACAATGAGATTTTTAATTTTTTTTTAAACTTGCTTGTGTCTGTAGGCTTTGATCCACTTTCATATCTGCTTAGAATAACGAGAATCCTGATTGGCAGGGTGTCTCACATGCTTCAAATTACATGCCTAAGTAAATCTTGAAGAGATCAAGACCATGTTTGGTTTTGCTTGAATATATTACATGTCAGCTCAGCAGGTTGTTGTAAGACTTACAAATGTGGGTTTTTTTTCAAATTAAAAATGTCAATGGATTTTAAAACAATACTAAAAAACATTTACAGCTTTCTATGATAGCAGTTCAAATGCAGTAATAATCCTTTGCAGTCACCAAGTTTTTACAGTCGGACTTGATGACCTTAAAAGGTCTTTTCCAACCTACATGATTCTATGATTCTAAGCTGAGGCTAGGGCAGTATCATTTCCCTTGGCTATTTTGTGCAGATGTCTATTACCAAGACCCATAATGCCTCCCTAAAAAGGTATTAGCAGCGACTGTGAAGCTGAATTTCAAAGCTGCTCAAACATACATGTGAAAACCCAGATTCCTGTTGGAATATCTTTTTTGCTATATAATGATCCTACCTGTAAAGCTGGCCTCTTTATGGTGTCAAGTAATAGCCCAGCTCTTGTAGCTACTGCTGGGTTGACATCTTCCACTGCAGTCAGGAAACAGCAGAACGCATGAGCCAAGGAGTACTTCAGTAGGTGGTTTTTTGTCACAGAGTGAATATCTAAAAATCTGCACAACACAGCCACCTTCTCCACTGTAGCAGCCATGCCCCCAGACAAAGAAAATATGCGTTATTAACTTAAGCAATGTCTTATTTATGTCCTGATTAATATACCTCTCCTAGAAACATGCACATCTGAGAAAGTAACAACAAAAAAAATAGCTGCCAAGAGTTGTAATTTTGATTTTACTTGGATTATTAAAAATGTCTCATGCTCTCCTCTATTTTCCCGTGTTGTTATGCCATAGATTTGCACCAGAGTTTCTCCAAAACTCCCCAAAACAGCAAAAAGATAATAATCTATTATAGGTCTCCTCAGTTACCGCAGAGAAAGCTCCACTTCTTCAGTGATGCAGCAAAGAGCAAAGAGTGTACATTTCTCAGGCCTACCTGCTTCAAATCTCATCTTCCAATCTTTGCTGTTGAAATTGCTGTTTATGATTGTCCAGAAAATGTCAGCTCCATGGGGAAGTGAAAGTGCATGAAGAAGAAGTGGGACTGCCAGGGAAGAAAGCTGAGAGAACTCAGATTTCACAACTCCCCATAAGCTGGAAAGACCAAAAAGAGTTTATAAAAACACTCCCTTGACTTCTTTTCTTCTAAATGTCTACACTGTATTGTGGTTGAAATGCACTTTTCACTAAAATCTCTATGAGCTATCCCAGGCATTTATGTGAATGCTACAGAACTGCTGGCAGGAGAACAGAGCTACTTGCAAATCTGCGACTACATCAGTTTTTCCTGACAAATTAGGTTCAAATTTTCTTTACATTGAGACCTCAGAATTGACGAGAGTTTGCCTAATTCAAGGCACAGCTGCCATGAAAAATAATTTATGCTTTGAAGTTTCAGCATGACCAGCTTCAGCACACAAGCCACATGAACTGTGTTGGAACCATGAATCATGTTATCCATGAATGACTAAAATGTTGGGTGTTCACAGTTTGCTGGTATTTAGATTCAGGATAGATTCTCTAGTCTGCTAAAATCCTACAGTCTCAGGAGATGCTCCATGAAATTGATACAGAGCAGCTCTAAGCACTGATGAAGATACTCTATTTCAGGACATCATATGCTGATGTTTATTCAGTGAGTTTTCTGCAAAAGTCCCCTTCTCCAAAGAGAATCTTAAAATGCATAGATTTCAATCCAGTTCACTCTGACTCATTGCAAAACAAGTGGTCTACAACACAGTAGCCATGACAGACAATGCAGGGTACCTGCATTACAGTTACTTAACCTTTCCACACTTCCCTACCACCCTTTGTTAATTTGCCATACTAAACCTGCAAATTCTTTGATGTTAACAACAAACGTATAGTTTGAAAACCAACGAAATATGAAGATAAAACGTGCAGTAAAAACCGACCTTGCAATCAGCATGTGATCTTGAATATAGGCAAGAAATTGTGGATGGTCCTTTCTTGCTATATACAGGCATTCCCCATGAAGACACAGGATCTTCAGACAGTTCAGCATGTTGAAAAGAATGTCTGGTTCTTCAAACCTTGACATTTCCTGCCAGGGTAAGCAGATGTACTTCTCTCAACACAACGACACCACTTAACCAAAAATTCAAACTAACCAAACAAGTAATCTGTGTTACCTGCAATATAGTGTATATGAGCTTCAAGGTAACTGGAAGTTGCTGATAACAAAATTTTCTTTCTGTGTCATTCTTAATCACTGTTAAAAATTTAAAAAAGTTACATAAAATGTTGTTAAATTTCTCTCATATGTGGATTCAAAATGAAACTAAAGAATGTCAAAGTGCTGAGAGAGAAATTAATCCTAGCCACAGTAACCCTGCAGTCAGTAAAGTTACAACAGCATGGAATTTGGCATATAATGTTTTTGCTACTTTATGTTCAAAAAGCCAGGATTTCTTCTAACGTTTGTTTGAGATACTGTCACACTTGCTATCAACATAAATGCAGCCTTCCTATTTAATTAATATGTTGAAAGAGAAAAAAGTTAACTGTGCATTGCTGGCCTTGAAAGACTGCTTCATAACCTTGTATTCTATATAAAGCATTTTGCCTAAAGCCCTACTGAAATACTCAACCTTCTCACCCTGCACCTACCAGCATTTTCTGTGGTCTCCGTGTGATTTCCTGGGTTTTGTCCATGTTTTGGTGCCAATTTGTCTTCCTCTTCTCCTTCAGTTCCTATAATAAACTCAGGTCTAGTATACAGAAGACTATCCTCGAGGTTATCTGTGGGCTCCTTTAAGAATATAATAAGTTAAATTCATTTCTTGACATTATCTAAATACATAAGGTCATATCCTGCTGTTTAAGTTACATTTGGCGTGATAAGCTGAGCTCAAATGTGCCTGCATATCTAAAACTCTGCATCAGCAAATGCATACTGATTAGAAGATGCTTTCAAACATGTTTGTTGGTGATACCACTTAACAGAAACTGTATATCCATATTGGAGCTGAGGCTGTGGTTTCACCACCCATGCCATCCTTGCCTCAGAGGAGCAACAGGAGCAGGGAGTATTTCCTACACTACTGTTGATTTATAGGCTTAGAGGCAGGCACTACCTCAATCACTTTTACATTGAAAAAAGGACCAAGCAGGAGCTACTTCTTCCTGCGGCCAGGAGCTCAGGATTACAGGTTGCCATTGTGATCTTTATATTATAAATCACAAGGTGGATCCTAGAAATGGTATCGAGCCCCAACACTCAAGACTGTACCACTTGCTACTTTTCAGTTGAGGTGAGAATCTGAACTGAAAGGGCATGAGGTTATTTTTCTAGCACAAGTTACTGAATACCACATGCACAATACCTGTTATTAGTATACCCACCCAAATGGAATTCTGAAGCTTTTACACATCAAAAGGCATCACTGTGCCCACCATTGAAAAAAAATTATTAACAAACAACCTGCCACTAACATGCCACAGCAAATGAGCACTCAGAATAAGGGGAACGATGCTGTCTTCTGAACTATCAGATGGAACACTTATGTATAATAGATGTACAGCTTAAAATAAATTAATCGCACCACAACTCTTCTGCAAAGCTACAGAGGGCTTTAATGATGACTAGTGATTAGAGAGGACATATCTGTGCTTGATGAAGCTGGATACCCAACTTCAAGTATATTCTGTTTTTCAACAGTGCTCAGCATTGTCAACACTAAAACACCAACTAAGGCTTGCTCATTTGGCAACTGTTTCGCTTAAAATTTATCACTTCAAAGCTGAATGGATATTTTGAAAAGAAGATGAAAATCATTAACATTTCACTTTTTATTTAAGACACGGTATCATAGGAGTGTCCTTCCAAAGTGAAACAGCACTTCAGTGTTGATGGGGGAAGAGTTTATACTGGATTAATATCGTCATCTTCCCTGGGTTCTTTGAATCAATTCAAACTTAGGAAGTATTAGTTCAATGGCATTTTGCTTTAACCTCCCAAATCTTCCACACCAAAACCCAACACAGCATTGCTCCTTTGTGCACAGTGTAATGAGAACAACGAAGAAGAGTTTCAGCACACCAATAATACAGGCCCTTTCCTGCTCTACTTACCACAAGCCTGATTTCTTCTTTTGGAGCAAGCTGTTCCAGCAGCTCAAAGCCCAGTTGGTAACACAGAATGCTAGACTGACACAGGCCACATTCAACTGCTTTTTCATCTTTCTGACAGGTGTGAGAACCACCCCAGGGGGCCTGGAGCACATTGTTTATGATGGATATAATATCTTTTGAAATGCTGTTCTCTAAGCCCAAAGTGACACCATCATCCTGGAGTTCCATCTGAAATAGAGTGAAAAGAGTAAGGATTTCTTATTTATTTTAAAAGCGGAGCACTAACTATTCTGCCTTTTCCTACATTTCTGCTAGGGTTATATTACAACACCGAGAAGAGTTTGAAATAAACTGGAACTCACAATTTTAAATTGCCACTGGTGTTGAGGCCCAAGCTCAAACAGCTAGACTAAACAATTTCAAGCACAGGATCCATGAATTTTACCCGGAGACAGCTATCCAAAACTCTTGAACTTGTATTTACAGTGTACAAATCTAGCTATCCGAGTATTATGCATCTAATCTAAGCCTATATACAAGCCTCTATTTCTAGTCTGTAGAAATAAACAAATCTCCAAGGAGAAGTTCCTTTCACTCATACGAGCTATCTAACATGAATGTGGAGGTATCTCACTTCTCTTCATTGAACATGAAGTTCTATACGGGTAAAGGCAGATGACAGCTGTGGAGGGATTTAAATGTCTAACACTTCATGTCACCCTTAGCAGAAAAGGATTCAATACAGGATTACAGGAGAGCCAAAACTGACTACAGAACTTCAGCATCCCCTCAATGTCGGTGTTTTTTCTTCTGCAAGTACCTGCTTCAGGATGAGATCAAACATCAAAATGAAGCAATTAAGATTCATTTCATCATCTTCACTGTCAAAATCAATTGTCTTTCCACTAGTGTGTCCAAAGTTCTTGAAAGGGCTGTGAAAAGGACTACGTATTGGACTCCGAAAGGGGCTCTGGAAGGGGCTCGGGAAAGGACTCAGCATGTTGTGCTGAACTCTGCGTCCAGGGTCAGAAGCAACGCTTACCTGAAGACAAAGAATCAACATGTCCAAATGACTGCGTTAGGCGTTCAAGCAATCTCATGCTATACAAAACTGCAAGAACTTTCACAGCCTTACTATTCCCTTCTGTAGTTTTTTGCAAAATCTACACATGTCCCTTAATGCCATTAAATGATAAAATATAACAGAAGTATAGGAATCATATTCTGCAGAGATGTATACATCCTCTTAATCTAAGTGGTTGACATCCATTATCTCATTCCTAAGGAGGAATTTTAACACCATAAACCAAACAGAAAATTGGTGCAGGCAGTAAAGCAGCCAGCAGGTTACAATGATGTGCTCCATGATCCAGGAACATGAACTTCAAAAGTAGGAGGCTAATAATGGAGCCTATCTCAAGAGAACAGTTTAACTAAGGCTATACCAAGGACACAGGTACCTGGAAACGAACTAGACACAACAGTAACAAGATGGGCATGTCTGTACTGTTTTATGCCCACACCAGAGCAGGCCACCTAAAAGACCCCTAGAAACTCTCAGTTTTGCAGAGAGATAGGCAGACAGTTAGATGACACATGATGTCTATTTTTAGACCAGCTATGGTCTGAAAGACCAGACAGTAAGTTTGCCCATTTTTTTCTGCTTAGTTTATGTCCTGGTTTGAGTTAGAACATAATTTATTCTGTTCAGTGATTCTACTTTTCAGCTAAGTCTCTTCTAAGTGACTGCACTTTCTGAAGTAAAAGGCATATTTTTGCAGTCAGTGTCTGCTCTAAACCTTGACAGTTTAGAAATGGTCATGTGCTAGGTGTGGGAGTGCTCTCTGTGGGGCTGTACTGGAAGACAGACAAGCCACGTGTAAGGAATCAACTACTGCTTGGATGCTGTAGTTGATTAAATCTAAAGATCTGACCTTTCAAGCACTCTTGTTCTTGCTGTTCTTGAAGCACTTTGCTCAAGACTACTGGGAACTTAGTCACATCAGTCCACATATGTGTAGTGCCTACAGATTTGTACATGTTTTCTTTCAGACCATAAGCCTTTTTTGCAGACAACTTTAAATAAATTTTTGTACCTCTTGGATAGGGAAAAAAAATGGTCTGTTCTGTCACTCTTCCAAAATACACCTAGGCCCACCAAATTTGTACTAGAATACAAAAGCTCACTCAGTGTGACTACTTGTCACACTGTCCATCTTGTTGATAGTTTTTAATAGAAGGCATAGGGAATGAAAATGGTTGGAAAAGATACCAAGAACACTCCAAATGCACCCCAAACAAACCAGTTCACTAAGGAAAAACTGCACAGTTTTTCTGCAGTTCTTTAAATTGACCATGTAATAAAGTGTTGTTAATTTAAGAAGTCATGCCAATTTCCTTCCATTTTCAAAACTTACAGTGTTTCAAATCAAATGATGCCATATTGAAAGATGACTTTAATTCTTCATATACATTCTATTAGGAAAACTGTTCCAAGCAAAAATATAAGCAGGACAAGTAACAGTTACCCTCCGAGCTGCAAGATTTCCTGCCAGTTCACTGACTCTCGATTTTCTTTGATTTGCTAACTCTTTCACAGAATTAACTCCATCAGAAAACATGCTGATTAGTAACTGAAGAGGAACAACAATGTCTAGTTCAGATAACACCTGAGGAAAGACAATGAATAAAAAACCATGAGTTTCAAGTTTGATCAAAAATGCCAGCTACTTTATAAGCACCTTTATCATACAATCCTCAGTTCAGCAAGTTCCACACATCTCATTTTTGGAATGCAATGAAGGTAAGCCACAAGCTTAGATTTCTGTTAGAATCACAGCAAAAGAGAATGGTCAAAGAAAGAGTATTTTCAAAATATTTGTTGGCATCTGCTTGGTGCACCTTGACATCACTTATGCATAAGCACAGAGGTCTGTGAGATTGTTTCACAAAATATTTCTGTAAACCAAAAATATTACCAATACTTAGGTGAATAACTATTTACTTTATTTTATTGTATTTATTATTACTTAAAACTGAATTCCTGTATTTATTTTAAGAATCCAGTCAGAATGGTAGCCTACTGGTGTCAACATAGTGACAGAATGGTTATCTGCAAATCACTGAGGGAATATTCATCATCTATTTTGTCACCAACACTCAGACATATGTTAGCTTATTTGTACTTGTCATTAACTGTTATGAGGTCGAGACAAATTTTAAAAAAAAAAATTATCATACATTACTTGAAATCTATGCATACTTTAAAATTGTTACTGTTGTTAGGCAAATAAGTCTTTGCAGAGGCTTCACCAAAATAACCCTCAGCAGAAAAGAGGCGATAATGAAGAATACAGGTATTATTCTGAGGTGCTGTGGAAAATTTTTTCCTATTCTGAATTCACTGCCCCCAGCTGACATAGCTGTCCCTGTAGCTTTTGAGTACAAACATTGGGTGAATGCCAGCTTTGTGGACAAATATAGCACAAAAGGGACAGAATAGGAGACAGCTTGCTGGGTACAGAGCTAGTCTAATCCAGTTCTTCATATGCAGGAACAACTACAGCTGCGTCTGGAATTAATTCTGGGATCTACAGACCAAATTCTGTGGAGACTAAAAACTACTGCTGGCAAAAGGTCAGACAGCTGAATGGTCCTAAAGACATAACTGATATGCAAAGGTAAGAGGAATACCCAGGCTTCCATTATATTGCCCATGATGGGCTAGTAACACAAAGCTTCCCAGGACCTGTCTACCAATCATCCTTACACTGGGGCTACACAAAGGGCAGAAAGATTCCATGATCCTTGGAAAAGTGGCTTTTTAAAAATTTTCTCCTCATTTCTTTCTTCTTTTCCAAAATCATAAGGTGCTTCAGCACAATTCATCAAGAGGACACTTACATGCAGCCAAAGCAATGCTTGCTCTTGCACAGAGGATGGATACCCTGTGAATCGACAGCTAATGAAGCCAAACATCTCCTCCATGGAGAAAGGGAGAGGGCAAAGCTCAGTGTCAAACATTTTGCTGAAAAGTAGAACAAAAAATACAGCATCACTGAGCTACCATAGCTTGCACTGTGTGAGATATAACAGGAAATGGGTAGAAATGCAATCTCACTACCAGCACTGATGATGCTTTTGTAACCTTACTGGCATCCTCACCCTCCACAGGAGTTGAACTAGGTTGCTGATACCACCTGTCCTGACTGCATAAGGTCATCTCTGAATTTCGTGATGCACCTTAAGAATTTAAAGCACATCTCGTATCATGCCCATGCTCATTTCATTTGCCAGCAGTATCTTTTCCAACATCCAATGTAAAAATTGGGAAATTTCTCATCTTACCACTCCTCCACTACTACATATTTACACTAAAAAAAGGTTAGATAATACCTAAAAATATAAACTTACAGTCAGTTTTGGAGCCTCTTCATCAGTTAAAACGCAATGTTTTGTTGTCAAAGGCATACACCAAACATGAAACTATGACTCAGACAGCCACCATTCTTATTCTAGTGTTTTCTTTGCTCAGCATGGGAAGATATTATGTAAATCAATACAAATCATCACACTGTCAGTGCCAGCTCTACTAATCCCCACCATTTCTCACTAACAGCTGGCCAGAAGGAGAAAGATGCTTCTTTCACTATTTTGCAGGAAGCCACTGAAAATGTGCCTTGCCCACAGCAAAGAAGTATCCATGTAGTTGTCTCCTGATAAAGATTAAAGCATATCAGGAGCAATAAAAGGAAACTTTCCCAAAGCTTAAGTGCATTAGTCTAACTGTAAGTTATAAAAAATTCAGAAGCATTCACTCACTCCTGTCTGTTGCACACAGGCATTTTTATGTGCTGTCACCATCTTATAGTGCTAAAACTCTCAACAATCAATACATGCAACAATACAATGGTTCCTACACACATCTACATACCTCAACACTTCCCGGAACTCTTTCAGTTGATTATCAGGCACTTCCGTCCTTATAGCTTCCAACCACTCTGGCATGATACATTCCCACACTGGCTGGTTTATCACATTGTATGGAATCAAGCAGAGGATTCGATTCAGCCCTTCTTTTAATTGGGTCACAGCACTACACGATTTGTCCCAGTATCCACCAACCTGTGGGTATTTCCAGGAAACATACTAATGAATGATATTTCTAGTCTCTGTAATGTGCCCAGCACCATGAATTTCCTCAGTGTGTTGCAGCAAGAAAATTGTAGGGGCTGATGATCAGCACCTTCCAGCCTGAATTTAGAATTCAGCCATGGGGATTGCATTGGTTTATTCCTCACTCATTTGACCTACAGCACCCAAAAGCACTAGCCAAGACTTAAGATAGGTTTGCTCGCTTCAGGTCTATGATGCAGAGTAACTTCTCATTTACAGTTCTCAACAAGGGACAGATTTGTTTGGTCAAACTTGCACCTTAAATTATTTGCTCTGGGAAACTTGTACAGTGCTGGGTCTTTATTTTGAAAAACTTGGTCTGTATCAGATGCTCTTCTGTGGCTATTTGTTTTGGGGTTTTTTGAGGGAAGGTTCTAAGTGATGGAAGACAAAAAAATATACTTCCAAGTAAATAAGTAACAGGCCTGCAGAGATTAATTACTCTAACTGACCTCATCTCACATTGCTGTTCCTGACTAATGGCTCTAGAGAATACTGCTGTTTTGGCAGCAACTACTGGTAATCTCAGCCAACAAACTATTTTTTCTCCATTCATCACAGCTAATTTCATGGCTGTTTGTCTTCATGTTCTAGTGAACCTTTGTAAGGGGTCAGTCTAATCTTAAGTATTGCAGTGCGGGTAATAAAACTAAAAAAAGAGGCTGCATCCAAGACAAGACAAGGATCCACAACCATTTATAGCATAAGGTTCAGTCCTTCCTTTCCCCTTTAGCCTCAAAGCCCTGATCTCTTTTCTTCATTTCTAACATTCAGTGCATCCATCCACCTCTCAAATTCCCTCTACCCCTCTCACAGCCAGGTGTATCTTCAGAGCAATGGTTTAGAGTAAGACACATACACATGCTGGTCTGCACACATACAGCAAATCCCATCTACTAGACCATGAAAAATCCATTAATGCACACTTCATCCCTGATGATGTAATATATCACATCAAGTGTTTATGGCCCTTCCTAACACAGCCACTTAATTTTAGGAAACAAAAGCAATACATCCCCTGGACATTTTACATACAAGGGTCACAAAATGAGTCTTACAAAAAGCACATGTGGTATAGTTGGCAGTGATAAGCAAGGAAAAATCTTAAACCTCTCACAAATATAAAGTTCCTATTTTCACAACGATGTTTCATTTTCTATAGAGGAATATTCACATGCCTGACTTTGCTGCCCGTCTTCAATATCCAGGTTAAGCGGCGAGTTCTGCTTCATAATTAATGGACAGAAAGGCTCTTTCTAGAAGGAATTCTAGCCAATGGTCTCACTAAGGGACCCTGAATGACATTCCAGATAAGTCTCTTTCTCTCCATCAGCAGCAAGGTGAACTGTGGCAGGCTAGTCTTAACTAAGTCACTTAAATGAGGTATCTGAAGCCAGAAGCCATCAGTACGCTCAGCGTTCCCTTAAGTTACAGCTATATGATTTTATGAACGTTAATTCACAGCTGCAGAGATGAAGTATGCAAACAACAGAGAAACGTTAGTAAAGGACAGGCTCATAGCTGGAGCAGACAAATGATACCCTTTACTGAAGACAAGCTTGGGTGCTTCAGCAGTATAATGGAAATGTGCAGCTACCAAAAATGTACAGTATCTTTCAATACCTATAATATTCTTCCAACCTATCTTCATATTACTATAAATAATCCCCACTCTTTAATACAAAAACTAAACAAGCTATGAGAACTGAACTCCACTGCTTCTTTAACCACTGAGATTTCTATTCCCTTGACAGAGCTGGGAGAGAAATGGTCTTTACACTTAAGACTTTAATCTCTGTGGCAAATAAAGGAACCTTCAGATAAGTTATTCTTACCCTGGCAAACTCCATTGGTTTAGGAAGGAGGCACATAACCATGACATCAAACCGGACATCACAAACAGTCTTCAACCACTTAGTAACAAACTGTGGTTTGAGCTTTTCAACCAGGCTACCAACTTCATCATCCACCATGTAAGCTGTAGAGTGGAACCACTGGAATACCATGCTAACCAGCCTCGCTAAGCTCTCTGTGGGTGTATTTTCACTGGGAGTGCAAAGGCTCACCTGGAAGATAGAAACACAAATCAAGTTTCATTTCTAGAATTAAAGGTGGCAAATGGTTTGCCAACTGCATTTTGCATATTTTCAGAGATACAAGGATGCAGATTACATAGAAGACAAATGAGCTGACCAGCTTTAAGTAGAGTTTGGCACAGGACAATGGACAAAACAATTCCAAATCAGAAAATAACAATGAGGGGAAAAAAAAAAAAAAATCAAGCACTGTTTTTTTTTTCTTAGTTTCAACACTGAAAACAACAATAGAGAAATCTTTTACAAACTGATACATTTTGGTTTGAACTTTAAAACGACTTTTCATTTCAAAAGGTAAAATATATGATACACATGCAGACATATATATAAAATGCACAAAAAAACCAAACCAAATGAAGACTTTGAAAAAGTCTGAATGAAGATGTCTAATATAATAAGTGATCTTTCCATTGCAATTATTTTGTCCTTATTTGGAGAGGGAATATGAGTTTTAAGTCCTCAAAAATTCTCACATAATTCATATTCTTCTCCCCTTCTCCAAACTCTCTCGTTCTACAACGTTTGCACTGTAAAACCATCCCAAATCTGAGACCAAGTTGGTACCCCACTTCACAGAGCAAGCACACTGCTAAGCCTTTAATTACCTGCCATTTTTGCTCTAAGTATCTTCTGGGGACAGGAGACAAAGTTTCAAGTCAGGTTGCTGCACTGAATCCAAAGAATGGAAAGTAACACATGACGGGAGATATAGGAAGCTCCTGTAACCATCTATCAGCAGTTTGTTACCATGTTCTAGTGAAAACTGTACTCCCAGCACTTTGGCAACCAGAAACCAGTGACTGTTGTCTTGCAGCAAGTGAACAAAGGAGAAACATTTGTGTCACTTCTGAACAAACAGCTGACATCATTGCTAACCAGAGAAGACCAGAACCCATCTTGCAAGGGCTTTTCCTCCACATTTTTTCTTGGGATGAGGCAGCTAACAACACCTTGTGCTTGCCTCAGTTCAGTATTAACTCAAAGGTAGCATCAGCTGACAGCCCTTTTAATAGAGACTCTTGAGGTCTGTCCAGTTTCTAGATGACAGGTGTTTATTTTATGAAAGAAAACAGCAACCCACTAACTCTCATAATCTGTGCTGTCATCCCTGCTAATACTCACTACAGAAAGATCAAGAAATTTTTCAATAATAGAATGAAGTCAGTGATCTCCTCCTCCCTACCACAGAAAGGTAAGACGACATTTCAATGCCAAGGATGAGGCACGTACAATGTAACAAAACCTTTCTGCTCTCACTTCCGTTCTCTTCTGGAAACACAGGCCTTCAAATCTTTTCAAAATATCATTTGAAACAAAAGATATTAATAAGGCACAATAAAAAATTAAAATAAAAAACCCTAAGACTTTAAGTCTAAAACAACATTAAACAACAAAACCCACAAGACAGCAACAGAATATAAAGTTTACTCATGTAGTCACTTGAAACAGCAGAGCAACTTTGTTGACATTTTTGGATTCTAGGCCTGCCATGCTGCTGTCTCTATCCCTGCTTAGATGATGGATGAAGGGTCCTACTATCGCCTACCTGGCACTAAGTGACTGAGGAGGAGAGATCCTGAGAGCTCAAGGTGAACTGGAAACAGCCCAAGACAGAGAATTCTTCTTAACGAGAACTGATGAATCCAATTTCTGACGATCTATCAGGCTCCAGCCTGGTCTGCTAATGAATTAGCCAGCAGCAGCCCTGCTATTTTAGAATGATCTCTGCTAGCTACTGTGAGGGGTAGAATGAGCAGGGCTTCGATCTGTCAACCCACACCAGGACAATTAGCTGGAGTACAATGACTGGGACTGATGCAGCTAGATCAATCTGAAGGCAGGAAGGAAAAGCAGCCCATGAAGACTCCTCCATCCTATTTAGAGGTAAGAGAGAAAGCTGAGCTTCCAGAGACTGATGTTGAAAGACGGAAGGTTGTGGAAGACCAACCCACATATTGATGAAATGTCTATTTAAGTCAGGGAACAGAAGCTGGAAGTCCGCAAAGGTGTGGCAGTACAAAACTCGGAGAAAGAGGAAAAGTCTCTCTCTCCTCCTCCGTGCCACGCTGAGAAGCACATTGCTGCCACTGCTATCGACATAGCTGTTGCCACCGGAGAGCCACCGCGGCCGCGCCCCATTCAGGCTGTGCGCACACTGCCAAGCGCGCTGCGCAATCGCTCCAAACCGTTCTGAGCCAAGCTGCCCTGCTGGAACTGCGCCAAGCTGAGCTGCTGCCGCCACCGCGCCACTGGAGCCAAGCCTAGCCGAGTCCCATCGCTGCTGCCATTGGAACAGCCAAGCCCACCGGCCAGGGCATCGCCGCCCCGACCCCACGGGGACTATCGCCGAACAGGTAGACAACAACATACACATACACACACATGAACCCACACCACACCATCCACACATACAAGTTAAATTTTTCACATAATTGAGTTCTTATTTTGCCCTATCCCCTCCGTTGCTTCCGATTCTTCTCAGGGAAGGCGGGGGGGGAGTGGGTGGTCGTGGTGTCCTGGCGTCCCTTGGTATCATAAATTTCCGTACAGTAGGCACTGTTTTATTTGAATATATTTGGTAATAAACTTGTTGAATACCCGCTAGTCTCAGTAATTGCCTACGAGCTTGGTGGGAAGGTATCTCGCTTTGCCCTCGATTCCCCTTCAAGGAGTTAGTTCACGGACATCCGTGCCCGACTGCGACAAAGGTGAAAGACGATCTTCAGGGGATAGCCTTTTGAGGTCAAAATAATGGCACTCAGCAGGGAACACTTCCAAGCAGAAGATGATGGCATACAGAAAGTAAAAAAACTGAGAGAATTAATAATTCTGTTATACACCCTACATAGGACTCATAGGCAGCCATCTCCCCCCGAACTAGTTCTGAAATCTCCCAGGTCTAAGTCTGACAGCTTCACAGAATTATCTTTTGCTTACAAATCAGAAGAGTATCCAACTAAAGCCAAAATTGGGGGAAAAAAAAAAAAGAGAGATAAAATTCAGGCTTCATAAAGAAAAGGAGAAGGAAGTGAGAGTAAGAGAAGAGAGCAAGAATTTCTCACCAAGAACCAGATTCCAAACTGGCTTAGGAGGCGTTGGTCATGCTTGTCATCATCTTTATTATCAAAATCTGTGTTGTCCAAGGAGTGATGGGAAGAGGAGAGGCCCATCTGTCTCCTGCGGTTCAGTTCATACTCCCTCTGCTCAGCATGAAACTCTGCTTCCTTCAGCAAGCTATAAAAAAAGCTTGTAGTCAGTGAATGCAGCTTTCCTGCACTGGATATAGGTATGTGACCAAGAATAACTGCAGGTTAAGGCATCTGATGTCATCATTTTCCTGAGAATAGCAACAATAAAATTAACATCAAATTCTAGGATTCAAGGCTGACTTCCTCCATGAGGACAACACTCACAGCTGATGGGTACGCTGCTACAGCAGCAGCAATTCAGTGCCCCTGCTCTGAACTTATCTTGTTGAAACTAAAATCAACTTAAACAAGACCTTCAGGCAATACTTAAATGAAAGTCTGATCCTGCTTTACGTATTGATACTTCATAAGCTGCCACAGTTACCTGATCACAGCTTCCACAGTACACACAAGTTCCTCTGCCCCACACTCCCGGGTATTGATAGGGGGTGGCGAGGTCTGATAAAGATGGGTTTCTGCGGCTGCCCCAACTTCACTGCTGTGATGATTCGAATGGCATCTTTTGCAGTAGCGCACTGGCCTGTTGCCATGGCGGCCACAGCAGCCTGCTGAGAAGCACGTGACAACAGCTCTTCTGACATGTGAACTACAGTTCTGGAAAATAAAAAAGATTTTATCAGGACACAAGTATCAGGAAGTGGAAGTGAAAACAGGGATGAGAGTCAGTGCTGGGGAACTGTCTCAAGTGTTGGTCATTTTGAAAATCACTATATATATGCGCATAATTGTGTGCAAACTCCTTATATGAAGGGTCATTGAACTTCCAGAAAGATGAACTCAGGCCTAAATGCTGGGCCTGGACTAAATGTCACAGTTGCTCTTCTTTTGGAGCAGACCAAACCAACATTTAAGTCATCAATCTCAACCTTCTGGTTTGGAGCAATCTCTAAAATCTACAGTAGTTCTCTTAACCCCAGCTTATACTTCAGAATGCCTTTATAAGTTCTATGTAGCAATAAATAGATCCTTAGGAGGGCAATCAATGGTGCTGCATCAGCTTATATAAGGATCGTGTAAGGATCCACCTTACCATAGTTAACCATCCAAGCCTCTGAAATATGTGCTACCTTTATTTTTAGTACCTAGTAATCTGGCCCAAGATTAAAGCTTTCTTTACCACATAAGGTCTAGAATATGTTACACACTGTATTCCTCATTATTAAAAAGTTATTAAAACACACTAGCTGGTATGTATTGCAAGCAGATTCTTTTTGTCAGTAATCTTTTCATAGCCAAGCACTAAAGACTTTCAGTCCATATATTTTTAAAAATACGTAGTTTATAGTAGGTTTTTTGTCCAATTTAGGCTTATTCCAGGACTTCAAGGAGATGAGAAGATATCAACATCTAGATTTAAAATTAATCTCCTGCCCTATCCTCTTCATAAGCAGTTATAGAATAAAAACTGAGCTCAACTGCATAATGTAATTGCTTTACTAATTGCCACTTCCAACAAAAACCTACAATTCGAATCAAACATCAGCAGTTTTAACAAAAAGAAACCTTGCTGCTGAATCATCCCCATCCACAAACAAATGCATTCATGGATAAACTGTGAAAATTTGGAATGGTACAAAAAAGAATGCACCACATAGCAATGGAATGACACTACACACAACATCAAATCATGCCCCACCACACAAATGACTCAATCTTACCTTCTTCTGACATATAGCAGAAATTTCAGCTGTAAGGGGAAGGCATACAAAACATCAACACAGAATGACGATCCTTCTGTTTTATTATGGCAGCCATGGGAAAATAGACTTGCTGCAAGGAAGTCTTTGACACTAACCTTGTGTTTCCAGATATTATAGAAACCCCTAGGTCTGTTGGACTGCATGAAGTAGGACACACACTCTATACTTAGGCCTACAGCTATTCCTACACTGAAATGAAAAAGTAGCCTTGGCGCATTAAGCACTGTGTGCTCTGCATCCCATCCACCTTCTGCCTGTGCTTCTGCCTCAAGGACAGACCTGTAAAAGTACACCTGTAGGCACACAGCTGTGGCATGCTGTAGGAGACATGGCTCAGATGTGCCCACATTGTCGTGAAAGCCTGCAGAATGAGAGATTAGTGAATATGGATGAACAGTGTAGAAACAGCCACTGTGTCTGTGACCCATAACTCCATAGCAAAATGTTTGCATATTCAGCCTGTAAGCAGCAGCTATTAAGTTGGTTGCCCTGGTAACATCTGATTCAGTAAATATAGGTGGTTGAGTAAAAAGAAGTAATTCCCTTAAGTAAATAAAACATTCTTAATGTGGATTAAATTTCAATTAAAAGGAGACAGCAAAAAAATCTCCACTGCCTAAGAATGTTCAGTTTGCAGAACAAAGACAGAAGGAGCGTCTTTATCTGTCCTTCAAAGGGTTATTTCAGAAAATATGAGACTGTCCTTGTAAACCCAGGAAATTCTGATTAGTCTGTCAACAAGCTTTGTCTGCATTTTGGTAGATAATAAAATATCAGGCTCTTTCACTGGCCAAAGGACGACGATTGGATCAATGACTGGATCATCGAGAAATGTTTTACATCCTATTCTGATATCCTTTACAGCCTTCTGTTCACAGAATAGATTTTCAGAAGCTTTAAGATCTTCCAAACCAGAGCCAGGGTGCTGAAAGACCTAGACCCTTTTTTTTTGGACACCAGTGTGGGACACAAATACTTTTTAAAAACTCGGCCCCAACTTTGGATGCTTTAAGATTTGAAAATCTGTTCAATTGCCCCTGGTTCCTCAGGCATAAAGAGTTGCATACTATTGCAGATAAAGGATTAGTCAATTTTTCACAATACTTTAAGGACATTAAGCAGTGTTAAGTACAAGCTATTTTAAAATAATTTTTAAATCCTTCAGAGTAGAATGCAGCATTTCAAGTAATACAGTATGCTAGAAATATCAGTAAGCACAGGGTTGTACAATTATCATTAGTTTGTACCTACCCTTAAAATACCTCTTACCTTGTGGTAGAAGAACATCAATCAACCATTCACTGTGATCCCTATAAAAATTGTATATCTAATTAGCTTTCCACTTTTTATTTATATATGCATTTACTTTTGCACAGAGGAAATTTATCTAAATTAATGTGGTAGGATGGATATTATACTGAAGCTGGTTTTTTACAAATATAGTTTTATAAATTGCAGGTTGCTTTACAGGACCTCTCTTTGTTGTGACGGTCTTATTACAAATTACCACTTTGTTGCTGTTGGTCCACGATGTTCAAGGCTTTTAAAAAAATTACTTTTAAGGCATAAATTTATCAAATTAAGATAGTGTGTGCTCTGAAAGTCTGGTGGCTAACAAATGATAGTGAAGAATAACAGACCAACACAAAAAAACCAAAAAAAGTACCAGTACCATTCTCTATGCGTCTCTTCAGAGGCTATGCTTCTACCAAATTCAATTACTTCTTCCTGCAGCTTTATATCAATGACAACTTAAAAATCTAAGGTGAGATGTAATTGCTTTTTCTACAGCTGGTGTGGTATGAAGATGTCTTAAACCAGGGACAAAACAACCCAAGTAGCTTCTGCACTACCTGTAACCTTGTCCATTTGAACTAATGAACTCCTGATAAGCATTAGTATCTTGTAAAGTAATGCAAACCAGACTAGCAATTTTTTAAAAATAAAAAAAATTTTTAAAAAAGAGTGAGGTTCATTCATCTCAGGCTATATTCCTTCCAGGTACTAGACAAGCCTGGACCAATTTTAATTATTAACTCAGCTGCTTCACAGCATATCCCAGAAAGCAATCTGAAATATGTTACAGAAAAGTAATAGAGTCTCTGTTAAAGAGCTTTAATTGTAATGCCCTGCTTTTAATGACAACTAAAGGATATAAAATGTCTCATAAGCAAGAACTTCTACATTAACGAGGTTCCCCTACCACTGTCAATGCATCCCACACTATCTGTTCATTCAGAGACCTTAACTTTAAAACTCACTACTGTTTAAGCTAGATGCAAATGCTGATCATCAGGAGTCAATTTCTGTAATGCTTATTCATACTGAGTGGCAGTGCATTCCCTGTATTTCAACAGGGTTATCTATACAAATGATATGCTAATCAAACTGAAATAAAGTTTAACTCCAGAGTTCTGAACTCTGGACCCTGACTGTATGTGATCATGTTCCAGCTCTTAGTTTACCTACCCTGCAATTCTCTGGCTGCATTCTTCACAAAGATACAGGGGAGGTGGCTTATCACCCAAAGCCACAGACAAGGCTGGGTCAATGCACATCTAGAACACAGAAGAAGAAAAAGTATTAACACATTTGTTCATTGAAGCTCACTGAAAAAGTTTAACACATTAATGTTAGGACATACAACATAGCACAGCTTTGATATGTGTTGAGAACATTCAGTATTCTGAAAGATGGTACTCAGCATCTGGTAGTATATGATGTCAAATTATTTCTAACAAAAACAGGGATGTAACTGAAAATGAGAGCCTATCGGAAGAGAATAGAATGGATTTCAATGTCAGTCTCTGAGAGACAAGTATATTTTGTGTTACATATTTACATTGCATAGTCATGACTGACCTTTTGGTTTTTTTCCTCACTTAGAGGATCTATTGCTTAGGACAAGGTAAAAGTCTCGATTTTTCTCCCTCAGTAAAAATCTCTTCCAGCAAAAGCTAATGTTCAGTCATTATAGTTGTTAACTACACAGCACAATTCCAGTAACAGAATGAAGACACTGGTCCCTTGGCAGCATAGATCCAAATTTTGTCTTGCATTAGCTTTTATCCTTCCATGTTAGCCAGTTACAGAAAACAGTTACAGGTAAGAGCCAGTTACGTACACAGCTTTTAAGGGATTTGTACTATTTAAGGAAAAGCTGAGCAGTACTATGCATACACAGTATCTTAACCACTTACATCAAAATGTTTCTTACTCCATTCAAGTGAAAGATCTTACTTATAAAGACAAATGCCTCTCTGAATGTTTCTCATCTTTGTCAACGAAATTTACATTCATCTATCCAAGGGACAACAGGCTGCATTTCACTGGCAACCTCTCTCCTTGCAGCCCTCAAGATGGTGATCAACAGGACAGGGAACAGGCTGACAGAGTCCCTCCCACTCTAAGAAAGGACAAGGTTCATGATCACCTTAGGAACCTGAACATAAATAAGTCTATGGGACTGGATGAAATGCATCCCAGAGTACTGAGGGAATTGGCTGATGTAGTTGCTGAGCCACTCTCCATAATATTTGTAAAGTCCTGGCAGTCAGGTGAAGTCCCTAGCGACTGGAAAAAGGCAAACATCGTGCCCATCTTTTAAAAAGTGTAAAAAGGAAGACCCTGGGAACTACCAACCTGCCAGCCTCACCTCTGTGTCTGGGAAGATCATGGAACAGATCCTCCTGGAGGACATGCTAAGGCACATGGAAGACAGGGAGGTAATCCAGGGTAGTCAACACGGATTTACTAGGGGCAAGTCCTGCCTGACCAACCTAGTGGCCTTCTACAATGAAGTGACTGCATCAGTCGACAAGGGAAGACCTATAGATGTCATCTATCTGGACTTCTGCAAGGCCTTTGACACAGTCCCCCACAACATCCTTATCTCTAAGTTGGAGAATTATGGGTTCAATGGGTGGACTGTTCAGTGGATAAAGAACTGGCTGGATGGTCGCATCCAGAGAGTGATGGTCAACGGCTCAATGTCCAGATGGAGGAAGGTGATGAGTGGTGTCCCCCAGGGATCTGTGCTGGGACCAGTCTTGTTTAATATCTTCATTAATGACATTGACAGTGGCATTGAGGGCACCCTCAGCAAGTTTGCAGATGATACCAAGCTGCAGGGTGCAGCTGATATGCCTGAGGGACAGGATGCCATCCAGAGGGACATCCAGCCTGGACAGGTTGGAGAGGTGGGCCCAGATGAACCTTATGAGGTTCAACAAGGCCAAGTGTGGGGTCCTGCACCTAGGCTGGGGCAACCAGCATTATCAGTATAGGCTGAGAGAGGACATACTGGAGAGCAGCCCTGTGGAGAGCGACTTGGGGGTGCTGGTGGATGAAAACCTGGATATGAGCCACCAGTGTGCAATGGCAGCCCAGAGGGCCAATCACATGCTAGGTTACATCAAAAGAACTGTGGCCAGAAGATCAAGAGAGGTGATTCTGCCCCTCTACTCTGCCCTGGTGAGACATCACCTGGAGTATTGAGTCCAGTTCTGGAGCCCCCAGCACAAGAAAGATGTGGACATATTGGAGCATGTCCAGAGAAGAGCAACCAAAATGATCAGGGGAATGGAGCACCTCTCATATGAAGACAGGCTGAGGGAGTTGGGGCTGTTCAGCCTGGAGAAGAGAACGCTCCGGGGGGACATTATATTGACCTTCCAGTACCTGAAGGGGACCTACAGGAAGGCAGGGGAAGGCCTATTCACAAGGGTTTGTAGTGATAGGACAAGGAGTAATGGTTTTAAACTAGGAAAAGATAGATTTAGGTTAGATATTAGAAAACAGTTCTCTAACATGAGGGTGATGGGGCCCTGGAATGGGCTGCCCAGAAAGGTGATGGAGGCCCTATCCCTGGAGTCATTCAAGATCAGGCTCAATGAGGCTCTGAGTAACCTGACCTAGGTAGAGATGTCCCTACCCGTGTAGGGAGGTTGGACTAGATGACCTCTAGAGGTCCTTTCCAGCCTGAAACATTCTATGATTCTATGATTCTATAGCCAAACTGATCAAGAACAGAAATTGGCTAACCAGAAGTCTGGTTATTGTGCTATTAGTTCTAGCAGTGGGGAGAATCACAAAACTAGAAGAGGTTAAATTTGTAATTTGATCACTGGATGAACAGTGGTTGGTTTTAAACCCCTTTCAGACACCAATCCTACAAATATTTTTTATTTATATTCAAAAGGTTTTTTTACCTCTACTTCAGTAAATCCTTTGATACTATTCCCCACAATATTCTCACCAAAAAACTGGCTGCCCTGGGCCAGAACAGGCATACACTCTGCTGGATCACACACTGTCTGGATGGCCAGGCACAGAGACTGGTAGTGAATGGAGTTAAATCCAGTTGGTGGCTGGTGTTCCATTGGTGTTCCACAGGGTTCAGTGCTGGGTCTGTTCCTGTTTAACATCTTTATCAATGATCTTGATGAGGAGATTGAGAGTACCCTCAGTAAGCTTGCAGATGACACCAAGTTTGGTGGGAGTGCTGATCTTCTTGAGGGTAGGAAGGCTCTTCAGAGGGACCTGGACAGGCTGGATTGATGGGCTGAAGCCAACTGTATGGGTTTCAAGAAGACAAAGTCCCACGTTCTGCACTTGGGCCACAACACTTCCATGCAAAACTATACACCTGGGGAGGAGTGGCTGGAAAGCTGCTCAACAGAAAGTGACCTAGGTGTGTTAAGAGTCAGCTGAACATGAGCCAGCAGTGTGCCCAGGTGGCCAAGGCAGCCAATGGCATCCTGGCTTGGATCAGGAATATTGTAGTCAGCAGGACTAGACAAGTGATCGTCCCATTGTACTCGGTGCTGGTGAGGCTGTACCTTGAGTACTGTGTTCAGTTTTCGGCACCACAGTACGAGATTCACTGAGGTGCTGGAGCACGTCCAAAGAAGGCCAGCAAAGCTGGCAAACTGTCTTGAGAATAGGTCTTATGAGGAGTGGCTGAGGGAATCAGAGTTGTTTAGTCTGAAGAAAAGGAGGCTGAGGGGAGACCTAATCGCTCTCTACAACTACCTGAAAGGAAGCTTTAGGGAGGTGGGTGTTGGTCTCCTGTCACAAGTCACAAGGGATAGGACAAGAGGAAATGGTGTCAAGTTACATCAGGGGAGGTTTAGGTTAGACATTAGGAAAAACTTCTACACCGAAAGGGTTATCAAAGACTGGACCAGGCTGCCCAGGGAAGTGGTTGAATTGCCATCCCTGGATGTAGTTAAAAGCCACCTAGACAGGGTGTTCAAGGATACGGTGTAGAAGTGGCCTGGTAGAGATAGATAATGGTTGGACTTGATGATCTTAAAGGTCTTTTCCAACCATAGTGAT
Source organism: Coracias cyanogaster (assembly GCA_033124195.1). Classification (NCBI taxonomy): domain Eukaryota; kingdom Metazoa; phylum Chordata; class Aves; order Coraciiformes; family Coraciidae; genus Coracias; species Coracias cyanogaster. Next base: position 17,715 of record JAVSBS010009879.1, on the reverse strand, counting down.
TTCAATTCTCTGATTCTGTGAAAAGATAAGTATTTCTCCAACCAGACTTTTATTTTTTAAACTTGCTTGTTCTTATTTTAAGAACTTTGTATAGTAACTTTGAAATAATTTGAAGTACAATTTTTCCTTCTCAGATGTGAACTTACATATCTTGTGATTGCTAACAGGCAATACAGTCCTAGCTGAGTAATTAGCTCAAAAAAATGGAGATTCCAAATTTATTAACTGCCGGTAACTCCAAGATCATATTTGCACAGTCTCCTAGTAGAAATACCTTTTTCATTCTTATTCATGCCTCAAATGCAGTGTGAAAGCAGGAATTCAAGCTGTGTCCCTTTTCTGCTCATGCATCACCCACACTTCTGCAATTAGAACTTACAAAGTGAAAAGGGAAACAAGATTTTGTTGTATATAGAAAAAATAGTTAAAACTTCTTCTGATATCTTACAGCTTAACTATCCAATGGCTTGTCTGTGAACTAGAGAATGTTTTAGAAAATAAATAAATAAATAAAAATAAGTGTCCTTTAAAAACAACAGCTTTCCACACTAGAAATGCACCATTCAAATTTGAGAAGACAAATGGAAAAAATGTCTAAATACCAGGTGTGGCATATAAGACAGTTATCTTCAAAAACATAGGTTCTTTCACTTAAAATTAGGAATAGGGAGATATAGAGAGACTATGAGGAAATTCAACATAAAAGCACTGATATTTGTTAAACCTGAGAATTATCTCCCAGGAAAAATGTAGAAGCTCGTTTACTTGTTACAATTTAAATTAACTACAAGAAGAGCAAAGAATAATGGAGTAGAGAAACATTCTGCTAAGGCATGAGGGATGGAAACAGAATAAAGGGGTAATTACTGAGATAATATTACTCTTTTAAAGAAGTAGTATCTCCGATATTAAATAATTGTACATAGATTCCCTTTTTTATCACATAGCATTGAGATGCAGGACCTGGTTCTGCAGAGTTTCTGCACTGGCAAACCTTTGTATATCTGAAGAATACCCCTATCAAATTGTCTATATAAGGAAAAAAAATATTTTTGGAAAAAGAATCTCATTTCCTAGCACTGCTACATAAGCATAAGCCCTCTGGAGCATGGTAATGCCAAATCTACATTCCTGCTGTGCTTTTTATGCTCATGTTTTCAAAAAGAAATCTTTATGCTAATGCAGCAAAATGCTTGAATCAGCCCAGTATGTGTCATTTATATGTTTTCTTGCATTCCTGAGGAATATTTTAAAAATATGGTATTACATTGGCCTTAATTTCATCATTATACAGAAGAAACAACAGGAAAATATTAAATATTCAATATTTTTATTATATTTGAAAAATATTAAACATGACATTCAATATATCAGCTGTTAACAGCATACATTTCTTGTGCTGCTACTTGCAATGTAATCAAAGAAAAACAAATCACCATAATGGAAATTTAAATCTCAGTAGCATATACATATTTTGTATGCTACATTCATATATAAATATTATCATTCCCATGTGGACTTTTTCTTTACCCTTTCCCATTTTTTGTATAATACAATACTGAAGTGTATTTGATGTACTGCCCTTATCCTACTGAGACGTATACAGAATAAAATAATGTAAAACCAAACCAAACCAACAATAAAAAAGAAGAGTAGTACAATATTGTTCTCTGTAGGAATATGCTAACAGGGGTAGGGTTCACTCACTGGTTTCTGCTGTTTCCGTCCTACTTCTTCTGCCACCCAGAAAACTACCAAAATCATAGAATCATTGAATGTCTTAGGTTGGAAGGGACCCTAGAGATTATTTAATCCAACCTCCCTGCCATGGGCAGGGACGCCTCTCAACTAGACTAGGTTGCTCAAGGCCTCACCCAACCTGGCCTTGAACACCTCCAGGGAGGGGGCATCCACAGCCTCTCTGGGCAATCTCTTCCAGAGTCTTGCCACCCTCGTACTGAAGAACTTCTTCCTAAGATCTAGTCTAAAGCTACTCTCCTTCAATTTAAAACCATTTCCCTTTGTCTTGTTGCTGGACACTCTTGTGAAAAGTCCCTCTCCAGCCCTCCTGTAGGTTCCCTTCAGGTACCCCAAGAGTCTTCTCTTCTCCAGACTGAACAATCCTAGGGCCCTTAGCCTATCCTCATAGCTGGGATGCTCCAGCCTCTGGATCATCTTTGTGGCCCTCCTCTGGACTTGTTCCAACAGATCTATGTCCCTTTTTCGGTGGGGACACGAGAACTGGATGCAGTGTTCAAGGTGGGGTCTCGAAGGGGGAGACTGTCCACTTAAAACAAAGGGTTCTTCACATTCAGGCTGCACCAGAAAAATGTGAATCAGTTTTATCTCATTGTGGTTTCCTGGTTATTAACGTAGTGGTAAAATGTGTGTGGTACTTTTGATTTACCCAGTGGCTACAAACCCCACTATGGCCTATTGCATTTTGCAAACGCATGACCGCAAACATGCATCAATCACAGCGTGCCACAGAGTGTGTTTATTTTGGCTAGTCTGGGTTAAGGCGCTCAGTAATTTGAGACCTGGCTGTAAGTTTTTTTTTTTTTGTTAAATTTTGCTAAGATAAATGACTGCTGAGGGTTTTGTGTTTGCACAGAGCCTTGTGGGTTTGGATGTCAGTACGACAGGAGATCAAGGGGCTACTGTATTTTCAGTGTAGTGACTGAGAGTGTTTGTCTCTTTCTTCTCCTCTCCTGTTGTAACGGTGCCGTTTAGGAAGGCAAAAGTCTTTTGAAGTGGAAGTGCCCTGACAGCACATTTGTCTCTGGAGTTGTTGGGGCTCTGGAGTCCGTGCTGTGGTGGCTCAGCAGAGGGTGCTGTTAACTCTGAGCTCTTTCCTAAACAATGCCAGGCTTGCCTCTGGCCTGGCTCCTGCAGGGGACCTTCTCCCTGAAATGTGAGTTCTTTTTTAGGACCTGGCTTTCTGCAGTAGCCTCAGGGTTTCTTCTCTGTTTGTGTTCCCCCCTGCCTCCTCTCTAGGTATTCTTCTTTGGCACACTCACTGAATGGTTGCATTTCTACAACAAGTGGTTCTACTGCTGTCTCTGGGTTGTGAATGGCTTGCTGCAGTCCACTGGCTGGCCCTGCGTGGTTGCTGTCATGGGCAATTGGTTTGGAAAAGCTGGGTAAGTTGAATTCTCTTTCAGTGACCTGCTCAGGAGCAGATTGAGCTGAACATCTCAAACTGAAAAGGCTAACTGTTAGGTCGGAATTAAAGTTATATGTAATAAAATATGCCTTGTTTGTTACTATTATATCTTTTTTTTGATGTGGTTTGGGTTGGTGTTTTTTTTCCTGTCTCCTCTGGAGCTGTAGAACAGTTTGGTGTGAACACACCACGTGGCATGTGTTAAAGGCACAGGTTCCACTTCAAAAGTTCCATAGTGCAGAGTGGCTGAATTTGAATTTTCATGCCACTGGAAAACCTCTTTGTGTCTACTTGCCACTGAAGAGACTGAGCGGAAACGGACTTACTGTAGGTTTAACTCTGTCACTTTGGAGTACTGCAGGTGAGCTTTAGCCCTAGCTTGTAACTCGGTTGTTGCTGGCTCACCTCTGCTGTAACACAGATGTTTCAGGATAGAACATCCCTTGCTTATCTACTTAGTATCCTCAAGTTATTCTCTGTTTTGTTTTAAGTGACCTTTGGGTCTCTTTGAAGTGGACTGGGAGAATGCTGTAACTTTAATAATAAGTTAAAGTTCATTCAAATGTTATATTTTTGTCTTGCTCCTAATGTCACCTCTCCCTGCATTGCCTTTTTCAAACTTTATTCACCTTATGCAGGAGAGCTTTTGTGTTTGGACTCTGGAGCTCCTGTGCATCTGTGGGAAATATCCTC
>JAVSBS010009878.1:0-13997 GCA_033124195.1 Coracias cyanogaster | reverse complement strand
TGTAAATACCCGCGGGCCGGTTTGAGGAGCCCCAGGGGCCGCATCCGGCCCGCGGGCTGTAGTTTGAGGACCCCTGCACCAGCACATCTTACCTGCAAGAAGATTATAGGAGGCCCTGCCCAAGAGACATCACACTGGAGAAGCTATGGGAAGACATCAGCATATTGGAGCTGCACAGGAAAAGGATATGGTCAATAATGACATGTTCCTGCAGTTACAACAAACTCCTACCTCATTGCCAAGGGACTGTCTCCATCACGCTAGCCCTAAAGCTTTACTCTGGGGCCAATCAGCAACATACCACCTGGGATAATGCAGGCACCTCCCATGGACCAGGGTAGATGACACCAAATATTTCTGGCCAAAACACACCCCTGTGCTCCTGGACTGGGAGGTGGAACCTCAAGAAACCAGTGACACTGCATTTGCCACCTCCATGAGGAAAGAGCACCATCCAGGGAGCTGAACTGGACAACCCTTTGTGACCCTGTGAGGAGGGGTCTGCAGCTGTAAGCACTGGGGCCATTGCAGAGAGACCCAGGAGCACCAAAGAGCCCCTCAGCTCTACCAGAGCTTTCTGAAGAGCTTTAAAAGATGGACTAGGCTTCTCTAGAGGATAGCAGAGTTAGACCTCAACATCTACCGGCACCCAAGTGCCAGCACAGCTTTTTGCATTCCTGTCTGGGACCCAGGGTGAGGAAGGTGTTTGTATCTGCAGAGTGATTCTGGAGCAAAGATGCCCTCATCTCAGCAGGTCAGTAAATACCACAGTTACCCACATTACTGAAGTGACACGCTTTACACACCAGCATCTGTCGCTGCAGCGCTCCTTCCTCCCACAGCCCCACGTGCAGCTGGGTATCACTTCACATGCTGGAGAGGAACTATCTCACCCATTTGTCTTAGTGTGTTTTCTCCTGCATCACGTCTGCTGGGTGTCACCTCAGATTCAAGGAAGGTCGTCACCTTTTTTCCAAGTGAAGTGCTAGCAGGCAGAGTCGCCCTATGAAATGCCAGGATGGACGACACAAGTTTTCAGGACTTATGTGGAGGAGGCAACTGTCTCTGTACAACAAGAAGAATTTCCTGAAAGATGAAAACATGGATTTTGATGTAAACAAATCCAAAGAGAACACACTTTTGCTGATCTTTTTTTTCCAAAAAGCCTTCAGAACTTTTAAAGCTCAGTGTGCATCAGCAGCCTCCTTCCTCAGTTTTGTGAAACAACCTTACATTGAGTTTCACACCAGATACAAATCTGGTGTCAGTCTCTAGTAGGCAAACTTTTCTTGTTTTAAACCAGTAGTAGTGAGCATCTTTTACAAAGGTCATTCAGGTTGTTGCTGTCAGTCTGCTGATGAGGACAAGAAGCACAAATGGGTCCTTCAGGGTCCAAACAGATCAGAGCCACATCAACTGTGCTTGTGAAAGCTGATGTAGAGCTGGACCATGCTACTGATACTTGCTGGTGAGGCCGCATCTCAAATCCTGGGGTCAGTTTTGGGCCCCTCACTCCAAGAAGGACATTGAGGGGCTGGAGCATGGCCAGAGAAGGGCAACGAAGCTGGGGACGGGTCTAGAGCACAAGTCTTATGAGGAGTGGCTGATGGACCTGGAGTTGTTGAGCCTGGAGAAAAGGAGGCTCAGGGGAGACCTTCTCTCAATGAACAAGGAACAACAGAAAATGGCCTCAAGTTGCACCAGAGAAGGTTTAGGTTTGGTATTAGGAAAATCTTCTTCCCTGAAAGAGTTGTCAAGCCCTGGCCTAGACTGCCCAGGGCAGTGGTGGAGTCCCCATCCCTGGAGGTATTTAAAAGCCACATAGATGTGGTGCTGAGGGACATGGTTTAGTGGTGACTTGGCAGTGCTGAGTTAACAGTTGGGCTTGATGATCTTAAAGGTCTTTTCCAACCAGAACGATTCTGTGATTCTATATCAAACAACTACCTGGGCTTCTTTCTATTTCCCCAAGACTGTACCCTACAGAGGCAGAAAAGGAGCATGGAAACCTTCAGTCCTGGGCACGCTTTGGTGGGATGCCGGGTGGGATGGATGCTGGCCCTGGGCACCATGTAGGGTGAGGGTTTGGAGAGAGCAAGGACAAAGCCCCACTGAGAGTGGGGCTGTAAAGAGGGGGTGAGGGCTGCCCAAAGCTTTCAGTCCTGTGATGCTTTCTCCTGTGATCCATAATGTTTGTCAGTTGTTTGCAGATCCTACCTGAGATAGCGCAGGTCCTTTGCACATGTCTCTATCTTATTTCAAGATTTTATTGACAAAGTTCCTGTGTTTTAGATTAGAAGGTACCTTTGTTACTATCTCTTTCAGCTTCCCTCTTAAATCCATGACATGTTTTCCCTCTGTCACTGTTGATGCTGCCAGCTTCCCTGTCCCCATGGCCACAGCCGGTGTCTGGACTGAGGTCTCCACTCCAGGCTACGCTGAGTTAGGACTCACCTCACTCCCCGATTGCTGATTTGAGCTTATTTGTGGTGCCCAACTACTGAGCCGCTAGCTCAGCTTTGCCCACCATGTACCTTGGGAGCAACTCGGCAGGAGGAGACATTTCCCACCAAGTTTCTGGAGAATGTCTTCATTTTTGAGTATTCTCAGGGTGCTTAGTAGTGGGATGGCAAAGCCGGGTCTCCTGTCCCCTCCTTTTGGATACGACTTGTGAGTGGATAAGGAGGGAGGCTGGTCCCTTGCAAGGACCCTTCTACATTCCCAAAACAACATGCAGCAACCCGTTTGTTGGTGGATTTGCAGAGCTGTTGCAATCTGCTTGATGGCCGAGCCTGCCATTGGTGGCTCTGCTCATCGGTGAAGCTGGCGTGACCCCTGTGTTGGAGGTCCTGTGTGCCAGTGCCTCTGCCTCAGAGCAGCGAGGTGTTGCTGTGTTGACACAAGGCTGGTTGACAAGCACTTAAATGGAGTGAAACTGTCTGTACTTCCTCTGCATTATGGTGTGAGGTCTTAGAGGGATGGAGAGGGAGCTCAGGGTGGTAGGAAGCCACGAGGTCTGTCCCAGCTCTGCAGAGCTGCTCTTAGTGCATCAGTTACTCAACTCCTGCCCAGAAGGGGCTTCTCAGAGGTGATCATGCTGCAGACAGTGACTGCAGTGGCTGCCCAGCCGCTGCTGGCAGTGTCCAATTGAGAAGCGGGCGGTGCTGCCTGGTCTCCTCCCTCATCTGCTTATGGCCGTGGTCTCCCCACGAGTGCAATGAACAAAAATAGATGCTCTCCTGGTGCAAATACTTATCCAGGCTTTGCATTGCCTTTAAACTGGAAGAGGGGAGATTTAGATCAGAAATTAGGAAGGAGTTCTTCACTGAGGGTAATGAGACACTGGCACAGGTTGCCCAGGGAGATTGTAGATGCCCCAACACTGGGGGTGTTCAAGGCCAGGTTGGATGGGGCTTTGAGCAACCTGGTCTAGTGGGAGGTGTCATGGCAGAGGGGTTGGAATGAGATGAGCTTTAAGGTCCCTTCCAACCCAAACCATTCCGTGATTCTATGGCCATTTGTTCCAGCCCGTCTCATTTGATGCATTAAGTTACCCCCAGCACAAGGGTGGAGGCACCTGTGTGAAGCACCGGGATATTGCAAATCCATGCTGTAACGAAGCTGTGTGGGACTGGCCACTGCTCTGGGTTATCTTCTCTCCAGCAAACACTATGTGTTTGTTGGCTCTTGTTTCCATCCTTCTTAAAATTTTGGCACTTGTTTCAACTACACTGTGGTCCTTCTCTTCTCTTGCCTGCCAGATCCTGGCCTGGTTTGAAGAAGGAGAGGAGACCACGACAGCATTTGTGGAGCCCATCGTCATTATTATGATCCTGATTGCCAATGCTGTGGTGGGCGTGTGGCAGGTAAGTCGCAGCCTCTTCCCACCTGCCCCACAGGTCTCTGCTCCACATGGCTGAGACGCTTCCTTTGGAGGACTAGTTGCTTCTTGCCATTGGAAACGCTTTTCTCAAAGGTTCAAGTTTTGTGTTGGCCACACTGCCCTGTGCCCCAGCACAGATGCTCAGTCATTGGCTGCCTCTTGGCTCATCCCTTCAATCTTTCTTTGGCAACTTGTGCCATTTGGAGTTTAGGAACTTGCACTTATTTGCCATCCAGGACTTGTGTCCTGGCTGTGGCCAAATGCATTTTCTAAGAGAAGCTTTTTGCCCTGTCCACCAGAAAGCCGTGGTGGACCCCCACCTCACTGTATCCCTCCTGAGGATGGAGGAGTGAGCACCTCAGCCAGCAGTGCTCCTCCTCTTCACTTAAAGGCCATTTATTATCTGCAGCTTGATCTGAGGTGGGGATGCTGGATGGGGAAAAGCACATCTGAGTGGGATATGCTGCTTCCCAAACCACGACTGAGAAAATCAAGCCCAAAGGTCCATGCAGTGTCCGGGACCTGGTGTGATTTAAGCCAGCAGGGACCATCTCAGAGCAGCTGAAGAAGATGCAGCACTTGCCCCATCCATGGTGCAAATGGACACCAAAGCCAGGGCTGGGGTTTGGGTGCTCCTGCCTTCACAGCGGGTGGGGAAGGAGCCTGCCAACCCCACCACTGGCAGCTCTGCTGCTCTTCTGCTTGCAGGAAAGAAACGCTGAAAGTGCCATTGAAGCCTTGAAGGAATACGAGCCCGAGATGGGGAAGGTGATCCGTGCTGACCGCAGCGGGGTGCAGCGGATCCGCGCCCGGGACATTGTCCCTGGGGACATTGTGGAGGTGGCAGGTAGGATGCCATCACCCCAGGGCATGAGTGGGATGGGGAGGTGGTGCTGGCCAGGAGGGCTTTGGTGATGGGCACCCTGTGGTCCTTGTGGTGGGTGTATGGGTGCATGTCCTGCACTCAGCACTGGTGAGGCTGCACCTCAAATCCTAGGGTCAGTTTTGGACCCCTCACTCCAAGAAGGACATTGAGGGACTGGAACGTGTCCAGAGAAGGGTGACAAAGCTGATAGAGGCTCTAGAGCACAAGTGTGGTGAGGAGCAGCTGAGGGACCCTGGGGAAGAGGAGGCTCAGGGGAGACATTCTCACTCTGGACAACTCCCTAAAAGGAGGTTGGAGCAAGGTGGGGTCAGTCTCTTCTCCCAAGGAAAAAGTGACAGGACAAGAGGAAACAGCCTCAGGTTGCACCAGGGGGAAGTTTAGGTTGGACATGAGGAACAATTTCTTCCCCAAAAGGGCTGTGAAGGGCTGTGCCAGGATGCCCAGGGCAGCGGTGGAGTCCCCATCCCTGGAGGGGTTTCCGAGCCATGGAGATGTGGTGCTGAGGGACGTGGTTTCATGGTGGACTTGGCAACGCTGGGTTAACAGTGGGACTCAATGATTTGAAAGGTCTCTTCCAACCAAAACGATTCTGTGATTCTTCCAGAGGCACCGCTGCTGAGTCACCTCCTTGTTGTACACTCGAGATCTTAGTTTCCCTTTTCAGATCCAGGGAGGTGAAATCATTTGGGCCAAGGCTGGGTCTCATCAGCCTGTGAAGGCTTCACCTCTAGTGTAGGGCGGTAGAGAACAGCAAAATAAAAAAAAATCATGTATTTCTGGTGCAGGTTCTGTCTCGGGAGGGTTTCCCTGTTTTCTGGAAGAGCTGGAATATTAGTTTTCCACCCAGATTCTGTGCTCTTCCACATGCATCCCCTGGAAAAGAAATGGGGTTCAACGCTGCAGCAGCGGCACTGGGCAGGGCCCCTGGAACCCAGGGTCTGGTGTTCGGGGAGGGGACCAGCTGCAGGATGCTTTTGCCTCCCTGGTCAGGTTGTCCCTCCCAGCTCTTCTGTTGGGGTTTTGCATTCAGGGTAGGATGCGTGGAGGTCTCCTGCCTGCCCTAGCAGAGCTGAAGAGGATGCATTTCAATTATCCCATTTTGTTTGTTGGCTAAAACGATGCTGTAAACCCCCAGAGCCACAAACTGAATCCTTTCCTTTCCTCCTCGTGGCCCTGCCCGTGGAAACACGCTGCAATCCCTCCCGCGCCCGGCCAGCTCGCTGTTATTTATGCCTTCCCGTTGGGCTTCAGCTGGAAGAGGCACACAAAAACAATGCCGGGAGGATCAAGCGGAGGAGTGTCGGCCAGGTCCTTGGCTGGGCGAGCTGGCCGTGCTCCCCAGCCAGCTCTGCCAATCCACGCCAGCTGCTGACCTGGCCTTTAATTAAATCAATTAATTATTAATTCTGCCGTCTTTCCCCAAATCAGGTGCTTGCTGCCTGCCCATCAGCGGCACAATATTACTTTTTAATGGCACCATCAGCATCAGGACTGGGAGGGAAAGAGCCAAGCTCTCCTCTAGAGGGGATTTGCAAATTAATTAGCAAATTGCCACTTTAGGAGGCTATAGCAAGCGGCGAGGATGCTGTCAGGCTGCCTGGCAGGGAAGTGCAGCAGGAGCAATAGCTCTGGCTGTGCAGTGGACATCCAGGTGACATCCTGGGGAGGGCAGGGATGGTGCAGGCAGGAGGGTCTGGCTCCTGTTGGCGTGTGCAAGTGCAATAAATGTGGCAGCAGGGAGCAGAAAACCTGCTCTGCTGAGACAAGGCGGGAATGATGGTTGCAAGTTGGCAAAGTGTTTAAACCCATCTGATTTTTGCCCTTTTGTTCCAAGGTCATAGAGGTGAGTCCTTGTGAAGGCAGCTGCTCGGGGATCAAACTCAGCTGCAGCACCAGCTTTTTGGCTTGCCCAGAAAGCATGGACAGGGCAAGGCCCATGGAGCTGCATCAGGTGCTGCCCCACCTGCCCACTCCTGCTTTGCTTGGGCAGTGCTGGTGGCGGTGGCCACACAATGGTGCCTCCTGTTTTCACAGAGTCCCAGCATGGTGGGGGCTGGTGGGGACCTCTGAGGATCATCACATCCAACCCCTCTGCTCCAGCAGGTCACCCAGAGCAGGGAGCCCAGGATCATGTCCAGGCGGGTCTGGAATCTCTCCAGAGAAGGAGACTCCACAGCCTCTCTGGGCAGCCTGGGCCAGGCTCCGACACCCTCACACCAAAGAATTTTCTCATTCTGTTCAGGTGGAACCTCCTGGGTTCCAGTTTGTTCCTATTGCCCCTTGTCCTTTAGCTCTTGATCAGCATTGATCAGATCCCCTCTGAGTCTTCTCTTCTCCAGCTCAACAGCCCCAGGGCTCTCAGCCTTTCCTCAGCACAGCGATGCTCCAGGCCCCTCAGCATCTTCTTAGCTTCCTCTAGACTCTCTCGGGTAGTTCTTTGTCTCTCCTGAACTGGAGAGCCCAGAACTGGACACAATACTCCAGAGGTGGCCTCACTAAGGCTGAACAGAAGGGGAGAAGAACCTCTCTTGACCTGCTGGCCACGCTGCTTCCCATGCATCCTGGGATACTATTGGCCCTCTTGGCTCCAGAAGCATATTGCTGGCTCACGATCAACCTGTTGTCCACCAGGGCTCCCAGATTTTCCCTTCTTTCCCCTGGCTTTTGGCACAGAGGAGACCTGCAGTGCTGGGGTTCTGAGCACATGTTCAATAGCTCACTAACGGCAGCTGCCAGATCCATACGGCACATCGGTCCTGTGCCATGTGAGTCTCCTCGGATGCTATTGCACCATCTACCCTTGAGCTGGTGTTACCCCCTGGCACTGGGGCTCGGCACTGTCTCTAGCTGCTGGCAACAGATTTTTCATCTGCAGGTTGAGCTCATCTTTGCAAACCCTCTCCGCCTTTCCCAGAGGAGCTCTTTGCTCTGTTGAAGCCGCTCCAGCTCCCTTGAGCAGATGCAAAGTTTGAGTCTGTGCATGAAGTGAACGTTTTGGGGGGCTCTGTGAGTCCCTGTGCTTCACATTCCCCCAGCTCACCCCCCAGAAACGGGTGCAATGGGGAGTGGGGCAGGTCCAGCCAGACGGCAGATGTTGCGTGATGCATCCCAGAGCGCTCGGATCCGCAGCTGGAATAAATGGCTGGACGGTGGAGTGGTGCCAGCCCCCCTCCCACTGCACCCGGCGGGGGGGGGTTTACGAGCCCTGGGAGGAAGCGCTCGTTAAATTCTGGGATTGGAGAGGATTGTTAGCAGCCAAGCCGGCAGTGTTGTGTAACGTGAGGTACGGCTCTGTGAGCCAGGCTCGCTCTGCCTCAGTATTTCCGAAGCGCCGGAGCACAGTTGTGTCCAGCTGATAGGGAGCAGGAGGAAGAGCTGAGAGGAAGAACCCAAGCAGGGAAGAGCAGCTTCAAATGGGATTTTTAAGGAAGCCCACGCACCTTGGTGGGCAGCGATTGTTAGCTGCCAGTCGATGGGGCTGCTTTCACCCATAGCCACCCTGCTGTGCCAGGAGCCCCATGGATGGCTGGTTTTCTTGGTCACAAAGGTCTTCATGGACTGGTTTGGGTTGGAAGGGACCTTTCAAGGTCATCTAGTCCAATCCCTCTGCATGGAACAGGGACATCTGCAACTAGAGCAGGTTGCTCTGAGCCCCAGCAAACCTCACCTGCAATGGTTCCAAGGATGGGGCAGCCACCACCTCTCTGGGCAACCTTCCAGTGTCAACAGCTTCCAGTTGGCCCACGGAGCCCTGAAATGGAGTTAAGAGTGGCATTGGGAGGCTTGGGCTGCTCCAAAATGGGGATGTTTGGGGTTTTTTTTAGGGAAGAGGGAAGACAGGGGTGCTGTGAGGGTTTTGAAGGGAAGAGGATAGATGGGGGATGTGGAGGGGCAGGGGATGCAGGGCAACAGGCAGGGCCATGCCAGGCTTTGACTGGGGAGCAGATGCTTGCTGCCTTGAGGACCACATGCCTGTGCCTCTAACTATGGCAGCTTCGCTCCAAAAAGAAGAGGAAGGCTCCTTGCCGCCTGCCAGCTCACTGGCCGGAGGAGGGCTGCGGGTACTGCTGCCTGCGATGGTCAGGGGGCTCCCAGCCACAGCACAGGAGCACTTGTCACTGTGGAGGTGCAACTGGGGTGGGTGGGACACGGAGACTTCCTGGGAGCCTGCTCGGGTCTTCTGCTCACTCAGAGCACTTTGCTTTTGGTCCCGGCAAACCTGTCTCAAACCACAAACCTGGCTTGGGTGGCAGCCGGGAAAGGCGATGGGTGGGGGTGCCAGGGACACGGTGATGCACAGCAAAAGCCAGTCCCTGCCCTGGAGATGGGACAATTGACCTAGAAAACAAGACAGCAGGACCTGAGATGCAAACCAGTAGCCGCAAGCCTTGGGGCAGAGCCGGGCTGTGCTGCTGTGTTTGGGATTGTTGTCGCCCTTCCCTTAAGCAGCATGTGCTGCTGGTCCCACCTGACAAAGCTGCCCTGCTCTTGCTCTTGTAGTTGGTGACAAGGTGCCAGCAGACATTCGGATCATCGAAATCCGGTCCACCACACTGCGGGTCGACCAGTCCATCCTCACAGGTGGGTGCAGGCGTGATGGGGCTGACATGGCTGCTGAAGGCAGAGCTTTCCCTCTGCCGTCTACCCCGAGCCAAATTTTGGGACTGACACTGAGCTAAGTGCTTTGCTGGGGTGGGAAATGGGTGAGAAAAGGAGATTGAGGACCTGGGGAGGTCTCAGCATCATCTAAAAGTCTCAAGGCAAGATGTTCCTGGTGCTTGGGCATCCCTTCTGCAAAACACGAAGATGTCCTGAGCAACAGGCGGGGTTTGACAAAGGGCTGCTCCGTTCCTGCCCACGCTCTCCCATGCAGCCATTGCACGAGGCTCTGACGCCGAGGAGAGGTGACAATATTTGGGGCTTTTTTTAAGCACTGGAAAAGCCCCTAAAGCTAATAATCTATGATATTTCAGAAATCCTCTCTTTCTGCTGTCAGAGAAGGCCGATGAATGATCAAGCAACAAAAAGGGCTTTCAGTATTTCAGCTGTGTGATTTTATTAAAGGCATCAAGTTAGGAGATGACAACAGGGAAGGAAAAGCAGTCAAAAATGTTAAAACATGGGGAAAGGAGCCCAGTCTCCTTGAAACGTGGCTTTCATAGAATCATAGAATGGTTTGGGTTGAAAGGGACCCCCCCATCCACGGGCTGGGACACCTCCCAGTAAACCAAGTCTCTCAAGGCCCCACCAAACCTGCCCTTTGCATTAACTTCGATCTCCAAGGGGACAAGGAGATGCGGCAAAAGGGCAAATCTGCAAAGAACACCATCTAAACCTTCAGCAGGAGGGCTTTGGGCACCTTTCCTGTTGTGCTGCCCTATGAACCCCATCTGACCGTGCAACCTGCGCTGCCAGTCAGTGTGGACGTGGCTCCATCACCTTGGGCTTTGTGGGAGCTCACGGCTGCTAGTGATCATCACAGGTCATTCTCCTGCGGCCCTCATCTTCAGAGCGCCTTGGTCCCCCTCTGACCACGTGATGGATATTTTGATGGTTTGGTGGCAAAGGGCTGCTTTAGAAAGCCACGGGGGTTGTGATGCAGGCTCATAACAGCGTTGAGTGGAGGCTGGAGAGGAAATGCAGGTGGTTGATCTCCCCTCCTCTTGTCTTGGCAGGGGAGTCTGTGTCGGTGATCAAACATGCTGACCCCATCCCTGACCCCCGGGCTGTCAACCAGGACAAGAAGAACATGCTTTTCTCCGTAAGTCCCTTACGCCTGTCCCCACCTCTCCTGTGGTTTTCCAAAGAGCCACCAAGTGAAGAGGCTGATGGACAAGGGAGATCTCTGAGCAGGGAAAGGGGGTGAATGTGTGAGAAAGCCCCAAATCTATAAAAATAAGGACCTGCTTCATTTGAATTTAATTTGGGCTGTCGCATGTGGTGCCCTCAAATGCCTTGAGCAATCTCAGTGGGTTTTCCGTCAAGTAGGATGCATTGGGGATGGGGAAATGGTTTGTGGCTGAGCCTGGGGCTATTGCAAATTTGGGTTTCCTCCTTGCTCATGGTCCTCTTGGACAGAAGTCAAGTTCTTGAGGGATGAAAGAGCTCTTAGGAGGATCTCCTACTGCTTTAGAGTGGGCTTATATAAAATCCGAGGATGTCACATTTTCCCCCTAACCAAGATGTTCTCCTTTCACAACAAGCAACCCATTTCCCCACCCAGGCCAAGAGGTATGGCTCCCATATCCACTCTGGCCCCTTTCTTCCCTCCCAGGGCACCAACATCGCAGCTGGGAAGGCCGTAGGGGTCGTCATTGCCACAGGGGTGTACACCGAGATCGGGAAGATCCGAAACCAGATGGTGGAGACTGAGCCTGAGAAGACCCCCTTGCAGCAGAAGCTGGATGAATTCAGCCAGCAGCTCTCCAAAGTGATCTTCCTGGTGTGCATTGCCGTCTGGGTTATCAACATCAGCCACTTCAGCGACCCTGTCCATGGCGGCTCCTGGTTTCGAGGGGCCATCTACTATTTCAAGATTTCAGTGGCACTGGCGGTGGCCGCCATTCCTGAGGGCCTCCCGGCCGTCATCACCACCTGCCTGGCACTGGGCACACGCCGTATGGCCAAGAAGAACGCCATTGTCCGCAGCCTGCCCTCAGTGGAGACCCTGGGCTGCACCTCTGTCATCTGCTCCGACAAGACTGGCACCCTCACCACCAACCAGATGTCCGTCTGCCGGGTGAGTGCCCGGGGTCTTTTGACCCCAACCACCCTGCATCACTCCGTCCCCATCCTGGGGTGCTGGGCTTTGCTGTCCTCACTAGACGTGTTTAGTATTAGGATTTTGAAGGTGAGGATGGAAGATGGTTTGCAGGAAGCCCTGAGCTTCCTCTCTGCCCAGCTCGGCGTGAGGAGGTTTATGGATTCTTGGCCTGGTTATAATTAGAAAACTCATTTTTATGAGCACACTGGTTTGGAGGTGCCATGTTGCAAACTTATTTCAGGGCTCCCTTTCTGGAGAGTGTTTCTTCTTGCTAAGATGTAGTGTTGAGACAGAGCTCCTGGAGATGCCAATGTAGCCAGCATCCTCCGCTCCCCTGCCCATTTCCCCCTTGTTTTTAACCAATCCAGTGAGAAATCCTGAACCATGCAGAATTACAATGTCTGGACCTGTTTGGCTGGTAATCTCCAGGCAGTGGAATACAGACATCAAGTTTCATGTGTCTCTGAGAGGCTAGGGACCTCTGAAGAGATACTGGTGGTGTCAGAGAAGCTTGAAAAGTAGAAGACTGTTGTCAGCAGCACAGCAGGTGTTGGAGTGACAAAGATTTAGACCTGGGACACGAATTAAAATGGTGCAATGGCTGTAGCTGGCTCCTCTGTTCTGGCTTATGAACCATTTAAATCAAAGATAGGTGGAAACTGAAGTACCTGCAAATGGTGAAGAGTCTTGTGGGCTTAGGAGAGTTGGAGGGTCACGGCAACACGTGGGTCTGTGACAAGCTCGTGTAGAAATCCAGAGGTTAAGAGAAGCTGCCCTTGACCTGGTCAAAAGGTGCTTCAGTTACGTGTCCTCACCTGGAGAAGGTCTGTCATCAGCAGTTGGGTGCAGCTGGGCTTGGACTGAAAAGCCCTTCTGAAGGAGGGAGCCCTGGGGTGGTTTGGTGAAGAGGTGGAAGGCTCCTGGTCTACCAGAGAGCTTTGCTCCTGCATGCCTGGCTGTGGGGAGAGGTGACTTGTAGAGAAAGCCTGGACCACCTGAGTACTTCTCAGTTTCCCCGTTAATCCTCAAGTCTCAGGAAAGCTTTTTTTTCATGGCTTTGGCATGTCAGTTTTATAGGAGAACATTGGAAAATGTGTTGCTTTGGGGAAAAATGGACCTGGCCACTGTCCCTCCTCTCTGACTCTTGGGTGGTGTGGTGGGAAGCCATGACTGTGCTGCAAGCTGGCCACGGGCTTTGGCCACTGGTTTGCTCAGCACAAACTACAGATGACTGGAAATGCCTGATACTTCTGCTCTGTCAATGATTTAAAGTGAGACACTGCTGGAACAAGGCTGTGACCAAGCTGCCTGTGTCTTGCACGAGGAGGAGGTTCCCACCAGCCTATTTTTTCACGCAGTAATGCAGGGAAGGAAGCAAAGGGTACCCCAGAGTTCGGCGTCTCTAGCTCTGCAGACTGAAGAAGGAGAGGTAGCAGTGACCATGCCTTCTCCAAAATACTTCCTACCAAAGGATGTCCTCCTTGAACTTCGGCAGAAGTGCCACCATGTACTGTGGTGTGCCACGGTTGGGAGAGGCAGGATTAGAGATGTTGAGACAAGAGGGCAGGAGAGAGGTGGAGTGGGGCAGTGGCACGCAAGAGGGTTTTGATGTCAATCATTTGCAGAATGAACTCAGCAACTTTGCAAAAAAAAAAATTAAATTCAAAATTCAGTGTGCTCTCCAGCTCATCTCTCCACCACCTCCTTCTGACATCCATGTTGTTGACTTGGCTGAATCCTGGCTCCCAGGGCGTGGTACCAAGGGCTGGGCTGGCCCCAGGACAACAGACGTGGCTGTTAATGTTTAACAGACGGGGATTCCCGTGTTGACGCAGCACGGGGGCTGCCGGCCGCGCTGAGCGGCCCGTGGGTCAATATTTGCACTGGGCGGCCCTTGACGTGTCCTGGACGTGCTCCTGCACCGAGCAGCCGGCTCAGCCATGGGGGTGAAAAAGCCATGGAAGCCTGTAGATAACTTGGGAAAACGATTAATTGTGATTTAATTAACTCCCATGTTTAATTTGGGTGAGCGCAGCTGCTGGGCCACAGGGTATGGTGCTGAGCGGTGCTAGCACTTTACGTCTCGCTGCTGGTGTCAGGTCTGTCGAGCTGTAAAGTGGCTCTTGAAAGGCTTTGTGTCTGTTTTACAACCCTCAGCTGGTGTTTAAGAGCTGTGCCGCTGGCTCCAGGTCCTGCTCGGTGTGTGGGTCTCGTGGCCAGGGTGCCGGCTGAGCCAGCTCAGCAGGACATGGATGGATCCCAGGTGGTCAGCAGGGGTGAAGCCATGCCCCCCAAGTGCCCAGGGGTGTTAAGTGATCAATGATTAGAAAATAATTAGAGATGACCACAGATGATGAGGGTCCTGGAGCATCCCTGTGCTGAGGAAAAGCTGAGAGCCCTGGGGCTGTTGAGCTGGAGAAGAGAAGACTCAGAGGGGATCTGATCAATGCTGAGCAAGAGCTAAA
>JAVSBS010009873.1:0-24881 GCA_033124195.1 Coracias cyanogaster | reverse complement strand
CTATGGACACAGATTGTCCTCTCCTGCCTGGCCAAGGGCAGGAGCAAAGATGACAACCTCTTAAGTCGGAACAATAATGCGAGTATCAGAAATTGCAGTGTATGAATTTTGGATAGAAAACTTAAGATTCTGACTACATGACGTAGTAAGAAGTCCCCATTTACTGTGCATCTACCCACAGCTTCCAAAGTTGCACTCCTCCTGCATTTTATTACCCAGCACATTCCCACATTCCACTGTGTTGTCAGAACCAAACTGTTGGACTCATTTTGACTTTTACTTTAATTCCAGAAGACTTTTGTATTTGGGTGACTGCCTGCTGGAGTGAAGAAGGGCTGTGGATATGCATGTCTATAAATATCCCAAGCCCGTATTAGTCACAAGGGGCAGCTTCTGCTACAGGAATTGTTCTGCTGAATCAAAAAAACTGCTGTGCCTTCAGCTGCAATGCCGGATCCTCCACCTCACTTGAACTTGAACAGCAGCAGTAGATCAGTCACTCCCAGACACTTATGATTTCGGAAGCATCACTGCATATCTAACTAATCTAGCAAGGGAAATGTTTCAAACATACAACAATAGCTCACACAAAATTAAAAGGAGACAAAGAAAAACCTGTCTGAGTTGTTGGGCAACAAACTATCAGACTTGTCAGCAAAAACAAACAATGGTGGCAAGACTACACTGCACTATAGTTACGTATAAATAATTTTCTATTTTTGTGGTAAAACATAATTTCACCATTTAACACCCCTATACCACAGCTTACACAAAAACGAGGTCTTCTGAATCGTCAGCATACCAGCTTGAGCTTCATTAGTGGAATGCTATTACGGTTTGTCAGTACAACCCAGACAATCTATTCCCTTTAATTTATTACTTCAGGTCACTTCAACCAAGAAACATTGTGTTGCTCTCCTTAAAAATGTATTTCTTTTTAAACATTTTGCTTGGTGTCTTTGCTTAAATTGGCATTTACCGCTTCTTCATGTAAAAACTCCCATCGGTCCCAAATAAACGCTGGTCTACTTTTCAGCTTTAACACACAGCATTCTCAAGACAGGCCAGCGACTCGACCTTCTCTGCCCATTCCAGAAATACTGTTTGTGGTTTTGCAGCAGTCCTAGACAAAGCAAGCCATCTGCACAACAACTGCTCTCAGGTGTGGAAAAAAAAACCCAGTAAGAAACAGGGAGTAGGTCTCCTGCCAAGAGACCACACCATAAAGCAAGGAGTGGAGATGAAAATCCAGATCTTGCCATTCTCCTCATTCACACATCAAGGAAACAGTTTCTGTTCAGCTCAGAGACACGCTATGGTCTATCATAGAAGTACAAGGAAGCCAGCCTTTCTGCTGCAGAGAATTTAAACAGTGCATCAGAATGAACCTTCTTCAAATCAGAACCTGGCAAAGAGGAAAAAATGTTCTAGGGAACAAGTCTTGTCTCTTCACAACTTCCCTGCTTCTCAAGTATGTAAGATTAACATAACAGATAATACATTACCCAAATATTAAGCATCTTCTACTTTGAACATAGCCTTAATAACATCATCTTATAAAAACAGAAATGTGAAGCGACCTTCAATATTTGAATTTTCATTAAATAATGGAAAGTTTTAAGAAATAGGAAGTTAACATGTTTTTCATCTTTTTCCTCAAATGAAAGACAGGACTACATGGTACACAAATCATCCAAACTATTTCTGTACCAATACTGTATTCTCTTGGTTTCCGTGGCTCAACTTTTAGAGCTGTTTAGTGAGAAAACAAAGGATGAACCTGTCTCTTCTGCTTGTAAGCAAGATCCATCCCAGCTTCAGGATCTACAACAGAGACTACAGGAAAAGAAGAGCACTGATTTTGGCCATGTGAAAAATCATCCAAGACATTAAGCAAGAAGCAGCAGTGCTACCCTGCTCCCTGTGACGATTCTGAATTTACAGAAGATGCTCTGAAGCGCACCTAGTAGCACACACTGTGCACTGTTCAAGCTCGTGGCAGTGCAGCTTCATGTCCTTCTGTTACAAGCCCTCTGATGCTAAATCACAAACCCGTTACCTTCACAAGTTGCTTTTTCTTTCAAGAATCAAAATTAATGCTTCCTTAACTTTCAACACAAAGTATTAGTTTCCAAGGGAAGGTTCATATGCAACTTCATGGAAAACTCTGGATTGTAACAGTGCTGACAGCTGATACAATGCATGTTTCACTGATCGAGCAGCATTCTTTTGAAAGGAACATGTCCAGGATATTTTAAAACAAGACAATTTTGGTGCTCATCCAAACTTTATTGAATATTGTAAACCAAACCCACATCCTTCCCATATAAAGCACATGCTTGGTCTTGATAACAGCTACATGATTGCTAGAAGTAAAATACCAACCTACAGAGGTACCTTTTATGCCGACGGAACGAAACTAGCAGCAGAGGGTTTTTTGCTGTTGTTTTTCAAAACCTGAATTACTAAGCAAACCAACTTTATACCCTAGTAACAAGGTAATGAATCAGCCGCTGCAATTAAGCTTACAGTCATGTATCCTAGGAAGGAAACAGCAGGCCAGCATGAGGAAGAGTCATTCATACCCTAAAACCCTCTTCTGTTGTGTAAATTGGGCACTGGCAGCGGCTTCCTGTACAAGAAGGGCTTCCCCAGATGTGCACCGTATTTCAGAACCTCACTGCTGTTGAGAGCCCTCATTATAATGGATGCTAATTAGATCAAATCCACATCCAAAGCTATTTAAAAGAAACAACACCAATGAAGTAAAAACGTCTTTGTTTTAGAAGATCAATATGAAGACGTGTGGTGACAGTTTAAGCAACAGGATTTGACATGCTAAAGAGCTCTGTGTGTAACAAAAATAGGCATTCTCAATGGATAGAGCCTCCTATGCAAAAAGCCTTAGAGCCCAGACAGGAACTAAATAGGAACACCACCGAGTCTTTAGATAACAAAATACAAGTTTGAGTAATTTTTGTTCTGACACGAGTTTACATTTGAGATCAGCCTACTTAAACAACAGCTACTCAGAAAGTTTTACAGAATTACTGTCAGGAATGCACAGGGTTTCCTCTCTTGTTTCTCAAGTACCCTCCTTTAGCAACCATCTGAAGTGCTCTAACCGCGTCACAAGTATCTTACTCTTCAAAAAATCAGTGTGTCCTGGATTCTCATATATAGATACCAGCAAGAATAGAAACAATTCAACTGAGTAACATTTTCAGTTTATCTTGTAAATATTCCAAGCTGCACACAAGCTGCCTAGTGCTAGTTACATTAAAGCTGACATCGCTGTCCCCTGTGTTTTGCTATTTCACATCATGTCCAGTCATACCCAAGTTTACAGTAAGCTCTATCATGATTCCACTTTAAAAGCTGTAATTAAATGAGGTCCAAGTCAGCAGAGGATCACATCCTCCTTCACTTCTAGCCTGATCCAACACATATATACTCTTAAAAACATTATTTAATCTATATGTTAAATTGGAAATATCTCAGTTTAATCCAGTATCCCCTTTTAAAGATGCTTTGACCAGTACTGTATCATTTTCATGCAGGCCACCATTTAAAAATATCTGGTTTTAAGACATGCAACCTTTAAGAGATTATCCTACTAACCTACATTACTGACACATTAGTACACAGTGGTATATTTAAAGGGCTCAGAATAAGTTAAGCAATAGCTATCTTGATATACAACCAGGGCTGTATGAATACACCCTAACAACCAGAAATGCTAGAGAAGCCAGAGAAACATTAAGATTTTGAGCTAAGCCAGTTTTTAATGGGTGGAGTGGGATTCCCATACTGTTCACACCCACTACAGTGAGCGACAAATAAACAGCTGCCTTTCCACTGAAATTCTTTCCAATATGTACCAAAATTAATTAGACACATTATTTGTCTTAAAAATTTCAGTAATAAACATGTCCTTCTCACTTAACTCCACTAAACCCTGACAGTCTCAATTAAAGACATAAGCAAGCAAACAAAAAAATCAAGAGCCACGGGTGCATTCATGCTCCTCTGACAGTTTCTTCAGTAACATTTTAGGTGAATTAGCCAGAAACATAATTCACAGAACGCTACTCTGAATGACTAACCATCACAGAAGGCCACCCACTATTCCCATCTCAACCGGCAGCAGTTTTTATGAACTCTTCCAGCATGCAACGGTGACACTCGAGAAAATAAAGCAGCCCTTATCAGCTGCAGAGTTCTACCAGAGCAGAAATGAGTACTCCGCAGAGCAAGACCAACCTCAGCCCTCCCACCACAAGCCATCACACCAACCGTGAAAGCTTGTTTTCCTTCCTCCATCCGGTGCCAGCTCCAGAGGAGAGGTCACGGTGCCAGCCGGGCACAACCACGCCGACCGCCGGCTCCCTCCACGGCCCCAGCCACCCCGGCCCCCGACCGGGAACGGGCCGGCCCCTTACCGCGATCAACGTGCTGCTGCGGCCGTGCTGCTCGCCGCTCGCCGCCTCGACGTCCAGGCCGTTGGCTCCGGTCCTGTCGGCGCTTCCCCCGACGGCGGCGGCCGGAGGAGGGGGCGCGGGCGGCGGCGGCGCCGGGGGCGGCTGCCGGTGCTTGCCGGCCCGCTTGGCCTTAGCCTGCAGGCAGCGCTGGTGCAGGGCGAAGGTTTGCTGGCGCTCCAGCTCCAGGCGCTCCGGGGACACGGCCTGATAGCGGGACTCGCAGGCGCTGTGGTGCCGCCGGCAGAGCTCGATGCGCCGGCGGAGCCGCTCCATCACCGCGCTGTGCCGCGGCACCACGAACTCCGCCATGGGGCAGGGGGGCAGCACCATGGACCGGAGAGCGAGGGGGGCGGCCGCCGCCGTTTACCGGCTCCTCGCACCGGCCCTCGCCATGGCGGGGGCTTCCCCCCTCGGGCCTTCCCCGGCCTCCGCCGCTCCTCTCACTCCCGCAGGGCCTTACCTGGCCTCCCCGCCGGGTTCGCCCCCGCCCCGGTTCCTCCGCCCGGCCCGGCCCGGCGCCCGCTCCGTTCCCCCCGCCCCACTTCCTCCTTCTCCCCCAAGGCCGGTGCCGCTTCACTACCCGCGCTCTCCTTCAGCCCTGCCCGGAGGCCGCTGCGCACCCCTCCCGGGGCCCGGCCTGAGCCCGCTGCGCTCCCCCCCGGCGCGGCGCGGCCCGGTAGCCGCCGCTCTCAGGCACTGGCCGGCTCGAGCCCCCGACTCCCCATTGTTATCCGCGCCGCCGCCATCTTGAAATTGTTTTTCCCCTCAAGAGCCGAGTTGAGAATAATTAGGCGGAGCTTCCTGGGTGGTGGGCTACGTCACGTAGCGTAGCGCATCACGAGCCGTGAAGGACAGCCCTCCGAGCCAATAGGAAGGCGAGTAGGCCCCAATTAAGCGGCAGAGGCGTGGGCGGGTAGGGCGGCTGTCTGGAGGCGGCCTCCGGTGCGTTTAAAAGGCACGGGCACGGAGAGGGCGGGGCGCTGGCAGGACGGCAGCCAATCAGGAGGGGCGGAAGGCGGAGCCAAAGGTGAGTGACAGGAAAGGAGGGCAGCGGCGGCAGCGCTGAGGGCGGGGGAGAGTCGCCCCGCAGGCGAGAGCTCCGAGGCAGGGCCAGCTCTGCAAAGAGGGCCCAGAACCTCTTCTTTTCGGTCAAAATCCGAGCTTACCTAGCAGCTGGGTAAAAGAGAGTGCTCCTGATCACCTCATGGGGAAAGGAGGCCGTCACCTCCCAAGCCAGACGCACTCCCTTCCTTGGATGCTAATTAGACAAAGAAAGCCAAACCGATTTAAGTATCTTTATTGATTAGTTTTTACATTTTTTTTTTTCCAAGTTGCATCTACAGGTACCTTTTTGAAATGACAGGTTGTTCCTGCAAATGAGACCACAGTTTGTGTTCAGCAACGCTAAAAAAGCAAAACACCAAAACCCCCCTTTTGAAACCATGAGGCAATAGTGGTATGAAGTGGGGAACAGTTCGAGGCAGGGGGTGGTCACAAGCCCCACAAAGGTAACCACAACCTCAGTGGAGCACTGCTTTTGAGTAGGGAGGGATGAAAGAGTGAGAGACAACCACAGAGACATATGCCTACTAGTAATTAGTGCTTGGAAGGCTCCCTCTTCAGACTACGAGTCAATCCTAAAAACAGATTTACAATGTATTTTACACATCATAGTCTCAACCTGTGGTAATTCAGTATTAGCAGAGGCTACATCCCATCCCCTGACACCTCTGGGACAGGTGGGGTGTTAGATGCATCTTTATCAGCTCCCTTTACTAAGCACCAACTCAGGAGAAAAGGAGTTTTCAGCATTTCTGCTGCTTTGGGTTTCAGACCTTGTCTGCACTTACTACTTCCCTAGGGTTTTGGGTTGATTTTCTGTCTCAGTCCAACCTCCCTCCCACATCTTCAGACACAGCACCTTCAGCAAACTGGAGCATCCTTTTCAGAAGCTGCTGCTCTTGGGTGCACAAACACAAAAGGCCCAGATGTACCTTCAAGTATTAGTAACAGGTTACAAGCAAATAGAGCTTCACTACTTCAAAAACAGCTCCACTTTAAAAGTACTCAGGATAAGCAGATAGCTTTTTTTTCCTCCAAGGCCTTAAATATAAGAGTGATTCTGAGCTTGAACTGAGCCACCCAAGTCAGAAAGCAGGATAAAGAGTAACTTTGGAGTTGTCTATCCATTTTGGAAAGTCTTCATTTATTGTAGTGATTATTTAAGAAGCATACACTATGGTATCAAAGAAAAGCCATAACATGCAGACAGACCTCTTCAGGAAATTTAGCAGAAGCAAATGTAGATTTACAGTTAGCTTTAATATAATACTATTCAAAAGCAGATCTTAAGTTCACTTTTGATGCTTTGAAAGAACATGGATGCACATTAATTGTCTGGGAATTTAAGGCAAATTGCATATTAAGATAAAAAAACAATAGATTTGTTGTGCTCAAAATGTTAGCTGAATTGAAATCATTTACATATACTTCAACTCAAAGGACTGAGAGTCATAAATAGCAGCTGCTCCTTGATAAAAATACAGTCCTGAGAACAAGCTAGTAGCAATGCTTAAGCTATGACATCTTCCATGTCAGAGTATAAGCTATTTTTACAATAAGGAGCAGTATTTACCAGGTGTTCCACAGGCAAAGGCATTCTAAACATGCAATAGCTCCCAACAGAAGTCTGAAATTACTTCCAGTATCTTGCTTACAATAGTTTATTTGCACACTGCAGAAAGATCAAGAAATCCTGCTATGCATTTGTGATCACTAATATTTCAAACACAACAACCAAGGGTTACAATATAAGGACAAGCAGCAAAAGGTGTTCTACGAAAAAAAACCAAATCAACAAAACACACAAAAGCCCCAAAACAAGAGTCTTTCAGTAACTGGTTGGATTGTTTGCAAGGTAATTAGAACACTCTCCCCTCCCCATGCCCTGGGAGTTATTCCCCACACTATACCTATACTATAACCAAACAACACTGGAGTGTTTAAATTCAGTGCAAGAAGAGTAATTTCAGGACATTTCATTTCACTCTAAACAAAGGCAAAAAGTTCATCTATATAGACATCCAAACATTTGGTACAGTGTAATGAATTTACATAGATTTCACCCTCAGAGGTATGCTCTTGTAGTGATGACCTGCATTCCACAAAAAAAGGTTGAAACAGTATAATATGGCAGACGCAACGCTTTAAAAAAAATTTATTCAGCTGGAATTGGAACTCCCTAACATTCACAATATAATTTAGGATGCATTTGTTACATGAAGAGCAGATAAAAGACTTAAACAGTTTCACATACCAGTTAAGATATTCCACATGCTCCTTCCCCACCTAAAATACTGACATCTTGGTTGTTTGGTTTGTTGGGTTTTCCCCCCCTTAAATACTCAGTTCAACTTGTCTGCCTGACTACCTCCCCATTTCTACAGGAATAGACATACAGTGATAACAGTGAGAGGATATGGGACACTGTCCTACCCAGTGTTTGGACCCTGGAAAGGAGTAGGCCTAGCTATAAAAAGAGCTTGACAATGAGCTGAACATGAAGTGCTTCAGCAACCGAGGCAAAACTGCACTCAGAAAAAGCTGTATAGTCACAGAAACAGGAAAGCATCAGTGGCTGAACAAAGGGCAAAGGGGGAAGTAGTCTAACCCCACCCACCCCCCCAACAACCCACTGGCTTTACAAAAAGAGTTCAATACCAAATATCCATTACGTGCAAGGTCTGCAGGATTAAATGCCACATTGAGATGACCTGCTCCAAATCGTTTGTCAACACTGAGCAAGGCTTTAGCCATGCACTGTATGCATATTCTAGAGACTAACCCCCTCCTTCCACCCCTTCTTCCTCTCTCCCCTCCCCCCACAAGAATAAAGTTGATTGATTAGAGAGCTTCATCACTGGTTTCCCCACACATTCCCCCCATATTTCATCATTTCTTTTGAGGGTGGAGGGGTTGTCAAATACACTGACAACTCTAAACAATTATTTTAAGGGATATAAAGACATTGGTGCATTTAGGAATTTACATATTTGTAAAAAAAACTAGTTATAAAACTGCATTTATCACCTAGCACTTTCAAGATTCATTGTTATTTTTCACTAATTAATATATTAAATTAAGCCAAGGTTTGAGACTGGAAAAGTTCTACCAATCTACTTAAAAACAGAAAAGAATATTTAAAACCAAAAATGAAAAGGTTAGTTATGTTACATTCCAAAATCCACAGCCCATTATATTAAATGCATTCTTTCTACAGGAATGATGTTTTTTAAAACAGATGATTGCAAATATTTTACTGCTAGACACTCCGTTACATTGGATAGTGTGACTGGAACCTGTGGATGGTGAAATATTGAGGTTTGTCCAAGTTTCAATGTAAGGTGTCCAAGGTCCTCTCCCAGAACCATGTTTGAAACAAAACAAAAAAAAAATTACAGATCAAGTTCTTATGACTTTTTTCAATCTTTTCTTGGCTTTCTGTTTCTGGGTGATCTATTCACAGTTTCCTCCTCCTGCAGGAAAATAATTTGTGTAAACATCAAGGACAAAATCTAGGAATACTCTTAAAAGCCATTTTCAGTGAACCTACAAACACCAATCTGCTTTCATTTTTACATCAAGGTTTAATTTTTGAAAGGACTTTTTGAATACCTTTCCTTTCTATACATGGCAAACACACAACTCCTCTTGTTTTCACAGTGGATGTACATTATTTACTGAGAGCACTCAGCTTCCGCTGCTCTGAGAATCCCTTTAACTTCAAGCAATACTCCATCCATTTTTAAGTCAGCTATTATGTCAGTGTGGAGCCCTTCAGAGGTCACATCCTGACTGCATACAAAGCTGAATAAGCCTTTTGCCCAAAGATGACACATTCCACAGAATCCCACTCCTCCCACAAGGCGGGGTTCCAGAGCAGTGCCCTTCACAAGATGCCCAGCTCTGCTGAAGCTGGCCACAGCAATTCCTATTCTGCAGGGTGATTGCGTTTTCCAAAGTTCTGACACTGAGAGGGAACATCACATGAGCCAGGTTAACTTTTAACACTTTAGTAAGATTAAGCACTCTTACCTCTGATGCAGGTTTCCTGTCTTCATCCTCATCCTCTTCCTCCTCCTCTTGACTAGCATTTCCTATATCAGCATCACTCCTCTGCTTCTCTTCTGAAATAAAAATTTCACTCATTTCTGACTTACCCTCATTTCACCATTGGCTTTACTCCACATCTGCCAATCCTGCTGTTTTAGTCTAGCAGAGAAAACTCAAAACTCTTTCAAGATTATCTAGTTTACCTACCCAGCTTTTCCTCATTTGCTTCCTCCTCATCTTCCTCTTCCTTGTCCCCTTTATCTCTTTCTTCCTCTTTGTCCTCCTCCATCACATCAGGCTGAGGAGCATCAGTCTTTTTGTATTCTGCAGCATTTGGCTGTTTCTAAAAAAAAAAAGTCAAAGCCAGGCAATTTGTGACATTAAGGCACATTTTTCTGAACCTTTTTAGCATATACTACTTATTACTGAAGGAAACACATACCTTCCCAGAGCAGCAGAAAAGGACAACAAGGAACACTGGCAAAGCCACAGTGAGGATGTAGACTACCCAAAGCCAGGGCCGCTCCTCAGCAGCTGCCATCATCTGGCCTACAACACCAGGCTGTAAGGTAAGAAACTGTCAAATCCCATCCCATACAGAAAGTTCTAAGACAAGTTTAAGCTACAGAATTTTCAAATAGGCTTTTTTGCAACCTTAAACATTGTATTTCATATTAAAAAAATAAAGCTAACCAGTACAAGTACTTTTTCCATAGTTTACAAATTAGGCTAGAGTTAACAGCCCAATTATCAGAACAACAAGAAAAAAAATCTCACATAAGAGCAGGGAGTGCTCACTGCTACTTACAGCAACCATAAGCAGATTATAATCAGGAACTGAGGTTCCAATCTGGTTCAGCATAACCCTTAGCCTTGGTACATACAGGATTATGTTGTTTTAAGACTGGGAGAGAACAGCAGCAATGCTCCTAGTATCCAGACAGAAGCACACAATTAAACCTTTATTTCTCACCTCTGCAGCACCATCAGCTGCCTTTTTCAGTCCCCATCCATCATTGGCCCAATCATCAGCCACAGTTCTTTCAGTACAGATGATAAAGTTGTCAAAAAAGATGTCAGAAGTCATTGACCATAACTCAAGTCCCACAGCACTGAAGGGGGTCATCTTGAAAGGTTCCAGGTCTTCAAAGAAATCTGGGTTTGGGATCTTTCTAGGTTTCCATATACCCTAGGAAAGACAAAAGACATTCAGCCTCACTCTTACAATGCTTAGTTTTCAGAGCAGAGAGAAAGACCAATCTATTGCACTTAATCACAAGGTCTGTGGGTGCAACTCATCAGGTTTTGGGAATCCATTTTCATTTGTGCTACACGAAGTGAAGCCAAGTAAGAGAGCACTTTGAACTCATCCTCTTAAAACACTGTACAATCATGACAGTATTTGTATTCTTAATTACACCTGCTGAATGTAGATCATTCTGCTTTTTGTAAGAGAAATGCTGCACTGGGCAGCAGTTTCAGCAATGGAAACACCAACCTGATAGTTCACGTTATCAATCATAGGAGGCTTCCATTTGCCTTTGTAGTTTGGGTTGTCAATCATTGGTCGCTGCCAGGTACCACAGCCAGGGGCTGTCTCGCATTTAGGATTTGCAATCTGAGGTGCCTCCCATTCACCATCCATATCCTCATCCCTGAAAAGGGAAAGCCAGTTTAGAAGTCCAACCTTGCCTTTATGCAGCATAAGGCTTAAGACAATGTCTGATTTCTGGTTAAAGTAGAATTCCTACCATAAAATGAAGATACTGAAACTTTGTATAGCATAGGCCTGTAAATAAAGACACTGCAGAAGGAATGAAGATTTCAGGAAGTAGCTTGGAAGCACAGAAGCTCAACAAAAGCCAGTCTGAGCACAGCCTCCCCCATCACACCTAAGTACAGTACAACTGCAAGGTGACCCTTTCTGCCCTGCTCAGCTTACAATCACAGGAGAGTCAAAAAGCACACAGGTGAACACAGGATGACAAGGTCCTCAGACCAACTCTGCCTTCTACTGTTGAAGCAAGATAGCCTCAATCAACAACTTTGTTAGTGAGCAACAATGGACCGACTACTCTTCCACTTGCAAAAGCCAGTACGAAAGCCATGAAATATTTGCTGTCATTTGCAACGGGCAGTAAACATACCAATCTTCAGGCTTCTCAGCATCAGGGTCCGCTACATATTCTGGCTCATCGTCCAGCCAGCCCTCTGGTTTCACAGCATTTTCATCTGCAATCTTTGCAGGAGCATCCTCATCCCTTGAGAGCAGAATATTATGTATTAACACACAATACAAGTTTCTTAACCCCAGGGCTTGATTCTACAGAGTCTGAACAAGCCCACCAATCTAGACAACAAGCCAGCTTCACTTTTGACTGGGTAGGTCTAACAACATGATTTCAGAATGGAACTGCCTTCCAATCTGTCACCTACACGAGCCTCACAGCACAGTCATGGTGCCAGCTGTATGGTAATACTGCTTATTTTTTAAAGCCAAACTAGAAAGGGCACATTACAGCAAATACTGTATCTTAGTGGTTGCTGCAAACACATTTGAGCTTTAAATTGAGTCCATGGTTGACAAAGCTTATGTTCAAAGACAGAAACACCGTATCAGTTTGTTATTTAGGATGTTGGGTATTTCAGTCACTTGGAACTATGCATTACACAAACCACTACAAACATCTTACAGTTATAGCTTCTGCAGCTCATCTTTTGATCTCTGCAAGGGTGGAACCATCAGCTAGCATAGCTATTTTAGTAATACCTTTATCTGGGGCCAGCACAGCAGCAGGAGCACTAAAGAGTAATTCCCAGAGGACACAGATCTTGCCTACCTTCATCTACCAAACTCCTGCTCAGATGCCTAAACTGTGTTTTGATTAAAAGTGTGAGACGAAAAACCTCCTATAAGTCAGCTGAGAAAGGCTTTTTGATCAGGAACAAATTACCAGGCCAAGCCCTCCCTCAATTCCACCCCCTCAACAGCTTACCAGTCATCTGGTTTAACAGCATCCGGGTCTGGGATTTTGGGTCTCTCATCCCAGTCCTCAGGTTTCTGGTCATTCGGGTCCTCAATCTCTCGGGGTGGATTGACAGGAGGAGACATATCATTTAGCAAATTCCCACTGTTAACAACTGTCTGATCAACTAGTATTTCAAAACTATTATCAGGATTCAAGACTGTAAGGAGAAAAAAGCCATTGATGTAGCCATTCCATAGATGATACAAAACATGCATCATAAAGTGCCTCTCATCCCCCCTGTGTAACTACAGCTTCAGCAATCCAACCTACCACCTACCCAAACTGTTTTAAAGAACTGTTAAGAATCTTTCTCCTTATGCCAAAGTGTAAGTTCTGATGATGTACCACACCTCCCCTTGTGAGAAAGGGGACTCATTGCAGGAGTCCTACTTTAAATATGTTAAAAGCACAAAAGAAGCTTGTAGAGCGAATTTACCACAGCAAGTTGACTTTGGCACAGGAAGTATTGCTTTAATAGTAAGAATGTAGGTATTCACATTTTACTCAAGAATAAGACTCCCTACTAAGAGTCACAGGGTTTTAATCTCACTCCTTTAACCATTGCTGCCTCTGGAGTAGGAAAAGCTAGAGATTCTCCTGAGTATTCCCTGAAAGATTTTAGTCATACCTAATAGACAAGACACAGTACTTCAAGAACCACTAAGCTTGTCTGGTACTATGAGAGCTGCAAGAAAAAAAAACCCACAAAACACAACTATCCCGCTAGACCTAAATCCTACCATACCCCAAATTACTAGGGGGCTGCATTCAAGCATTTTATAAATGTTCGTCACTATTTTGGATATACTCAGCATATCAAGTTACTCATGACTGCTCTGAAATTCAGTTCTAACTATTAAGTTCAAGGTCTCATGACTTTCCTTACAAGAATCAAGACTTATACAAGGAAGAAATAAGCCTTTGTGTAGTAAGACCAGTTTTTGTATTGAGAGCTTTCAAGCGGTTTTTAGTTGTATGGGGTGTGGACACAAATATTCAGTTGTTCATCTGGCTCATTTTATGATTTTTTTTATTTAGGAAACAGTAGTTATTAATATGCACAGTTAACAGTCACTGTACCTAGAGTATAAAGATGGGTCTTCTTATCAGTAAAGTAAGTCTTCAGGTCTGCATCTGGACGCTTTGCATGCTTCTCCTCATATTTGCCCGTCTTTGGGTTTTTGTGCCGGAAGATGAAATGCAATTTATAGTCCTCTCCGCATTTGTCAGGACCAAACATGATGGTATATGGAGTTTTGTCATGGAACTGATCCTTTAAAAACACAGAACTTCATTCCATCATTTTGAAGTACAACTTAAATCACTGTCTGGCATAACTCCCAATTCATTAGAAATTATTCTGCAACTTGGATATCAAGCCA
The DNA here is from genome assembly GCA_033124195.1 of Coracias cyanogaster. Lineage (NCBI taxonomy): Eukaryota > Metazoa > Chordata > Aves > Coraciiformes > Coraciidae > Coracias > Coracias cyanogaster. The sequence goes on along the minus strand of JAVSBS010009873.1, from coordinate 10,877 downwards.
GTGAAGTACTTATATGATTAATACAATCTTCTAGAGAAAACACCAGAATTATCCCAGCTACTTGATTTCACACCTTTCGACTCTACTTTCCAGACAGAAAACAACAGCTATTCAAGTGTTATCAGAAAGATAAGTGTAAGTGACAACCTCAATGTTTAAACATCTCTCTACATTACAATAAAGTACTTTAAAAGCTATCAGTATAGAAATATCAGTTACTGATCATACTGGTCACAACTAGTCCAGCAAGTTTATTTCACGCAGTGATAAGCTGCATTAAAAGTGAGGCCAAGTTGTATTTAGTTTACCCATTTACAAGCAGGTTTGCTGTCTCAATCCGAGAGCTACCTGGATATAATAATCACACCAATGAATATTGCAAGCAAATCTATTTGTTATTGCTAATGTTACCTTAAAATTCAATGCACATATGAAACTGTTTAGACAGTCAAGTAGTCTTTTGGGTGTCTTTAATTTAATCTGTGTTAATAATACAAGTCCAATGAGACTGCAGAAGGAAAGGAGGATGGGTAACAAGTCATAAAAGGTACTTCCTATAAAGTTTAGGAAGGTGGCTAAAGCAAGCCCACAGGCTACACAAGCCTAGGCAAGGTGACCCAGCAGTTAAGCTTTGTCAAAACAGGCTAAACCACTTCAGGTAGATTTAGCATTGAGAAGACAGACAATTATACTTAATCCTCAGGAGTTGTAGCATAGTCTCTTCCACTGACCACACTTTTAAGACAATGCATTCAAGGGTCATTTATGAAGTAAATGGTTCTACAGAGCTAGCATGTGCAGCTGAGTATCAGGTTGTATTCAGTCTAACTTCTCAAGACCTTTGTTTTTAAATATACCCAGTAACTCACAAGTGGGTTCACATGTCAAAGGCAAGGCAATATGCATTAACTTTAAAAGATGAAACACGCTGTATTCTAGGCAACAGCTTCCTGAGAAGGTTTCTCCTCATAACGCTTGTTACTCCCATACCTCCTCTCTGGTGCTAGAACCTAAGGAAATCTGAAGTACTGGAGACTTTCGCAAAGGTCTAGAACTGCTCAGCTACTATAAAACTCTGGAGTTTTCTCTCAAGAGGCCAGAAACTGCTGAGGGCAAAGTACTTTGGGGATCAGGTCCTAAATGCACCCCATTGCCTTTACTGAAGGGGTTTCTTCACAAAGAAGCAAGACGAAAACAGTTTTCTTTCACTGCTAATACTCAAAGTAGCAGCACTACTCACCAGGTTCAGTTCAGGGGTTTTTGAAAGCAATTTCACATAGGCCCCGCCACACTCTATTCCATTTTGAAAGTTTACTTCATACCTAAGATTAGTTTAGGACAGAGAAGGGGAAAACATTATACATAATGAAAAATTACTTTTGTAACACACAATTACAGTTTTCAAGTACAAATTAAGAGTAAGACTGTTTTGTTGTTGTTTGTTTTAAATCACATGCCCAGTGAATAAGAAAAATACAAGCTGCGCTAAGCATTAAGGAAGTATTTGTAAGGCCCTGAGAAATAAGAATTTAGAAGACTTAACCTGACAGAAGTGTTAAAGGAACTGAGCTGGTCTAAAAGATAATGAAGTAAAGAGAAGGAAGAAAAAGCTTTCCAACGTGCAAGACACTTTGGCAGATTAAGGCAAGGCAATTCTTTTCCCCACAACTACTGTAGCAGACAGACAACTCAATTTGCAAGACTACTGAAGTGACAACAATCAGATCCTAGGAGAAGCCCCTTTAGGGTTGTAACATAGAACAGTATATTTCAGGATGCCGAGGAGTCTGAAAAAGGCAAAACATCTCTGTCAGGAATAGGCTAAGTATGCTTGATCCTCTCTCAATGCCAGCAGCTGGAGTGGATGACCACAGGAATTTATTTTTAGCCTTGTATTTTGAGCCAAAACTAAACAGTCATGCAAAGACCAATTCATTATCTTGTGCAAATATGAATTAGCTTACTCGTCGTTTAAAAGTGATAAAGTAGGTAATAATCTACAGTTCAACTGGTCTTACTGAATGACTTTTTTCCAAACTTGCTAGTCTAACATACGTGCAAGTAGGTTCTTTTACATCAGTCATAGCCAAAGAGACAGGCAAGCCGTTCATCTTCCATGACAAATGAACCAAGACAAAGGAAGGAGGAAATGAGGGCATCTTTACCACTCTGTCCACTCCACCTTGGAAACAGGGGGCAGTCTACTGCATAAGGAACCACACTGACCTACATACAGCTCTTCTCCAAAACGAGGATGTTCACAATTAGCAGTACAAAAGTCAGTTGCGTGACCTTGTTACTACAATTACATCAAGTGAACTGAAGTCCTGAGACAGGTTACCAAGTCTAGGTTTCACAGACTTCTTTCCTCTTCAGGCTTCAGAGGGACCCATGCTGTTCCTAACCTTAACTCCCCACTTTGGGAATACGGGTTGCTATTTTACTGTTACTTAACCAGTATAATAATAGGTTACAGTATCTTGTGTCATCTAGACCCCCAGTCAACAAAAGCTCAGTTACGGAATGAACCTCAGCCTGCTACCATGTTACCCTTGAAATAACAGAGCGCTAAGTTATCCTTTACTTACTGTATAATAAGGGGTTTGGTATCAAATACAAAAGGCTTTGAAAGTTTGGATGAAATTGCATGATGCTTGGCTCGGGTCACCAACACAAGCCCTTTGTCTCCTGGAAGCTTTGTGTCCTTCATGTCTTGGACTTCCCATTTACCTGGAGAGAAATTAACCAAATGTCATCAAGATTTGTTCAAAACAGTCTTTGTTCTGCCCAATTTTGAAAAGGCTAGTCAGCATTCTGAAGTAACACCCTACAGGCTACCTTATCAAGTTATTAGTGTAACTTCTTCACTAAAAAAATATTGCAAAACTTCCAAGTGGATATTTTGTCTGGATCACAACTACACTTAGCCAAGTATATAAACATTTGTCCCATTCCCTTCAGCGAATTCAAGTTTAACTGGAAAACAGAAAACAAAGGCTTGCAACTCATTTTTGGGTATGACAAAAGATATCAGGAACACCTATCATCCAAAACCTGGGTTGGACTCACCATCATATTTGGCAATCTCATCATCTGTATCATCCTTTTTGGCTTTGGAAAGGATCCATCTAGAAGACAGACATCCAATGGTTGAAAAAAACGTGCTTCCCCCCTTCCCCCAAATATCCTGCCCTTAGGATAAACCTTGATGTCCTATGACTACACTCCAGCATCTTGATCCCCCAAGCCTGCAAAGTTTTCTGCATTTGCCACTTCCTATCCCACCCCCAAAGCAGGATCTTGGCCTGTGTCTTGCTCCTGTGAAAAACCAAGCATAGAAGTAGTACCACACCATCCTCATAGTACCTGAGGAAAGTGAAAAGTTAGATGAGGGTTCAAACATTACAGATGTATTGCTCACCTTGCCCTTGTTACTAGAACTTAAGGAAATAGCAGTACAGCTCAGCATTTTAACAGCTAGATTCATAGTCACTGCTGTAATCCTCACCAACCACTGCCTTTTGATTCAATTCTGAATAACCACAGGCTCCAATGAGGGTTTCCTTGCCTTTTACCAAAAATTTCAATTATTTGCTGTACTGAATCATCCTTCAGACTATACTCACCCATCCAGAGTACCTTTATCAAAGGACTCTGCAAAATACACCTCACCAGTTGGGACTGGGGGCCTGTAGGTAACCTATGGGAGAAGAGAGGCATTAAGCACCTTTCAAGCCACATTCTCTGCTCTAATGCAATAAAGGCATACCCAGCTCACGTCCCCCCTTCTCCCCTCATGTAGAACTTATATGGAACACCCTTGCAGCATAAATACAGAAGTTACACAAATACTGCTGCTTGTGCTGAGCCACTGTGCTCTTGTCTGCAACTGAAACAAGTTTCTCTCTAGCTGGAAACATGAGCGTTAACTCCCGATAATCAAAACGTAGATTTCAATGGTGGACCTAAATTTTCAGGAAGAACACGGGGGAGATGAGAACTGGAACAAAGCAGCTAGGCTTATCATTCCAAGCCCTACTCCCAGCTAACATCTTTAATAATATCACAACATATTAAATGCTACCAAAGTAATGACAGCTCTGATGAGACTTACATAAAAACCGTAAGTTGTAATTCAATTTTTGAAATAAATTCCATGCCAAACCTTTGGAGTTGGAGGAGGACTGCTTGTTTCAGACTTTGACTCTTCTACTTCATCAATGCCATCATCCAAGTCATCCTCAATATCAACTACATCATCACCATCGTTGTCATCATCCGTGTCATGTGCCTGGACAGCAAGAGTCCCAAGAGCAAGCAGGGTCACATACAGTAGCCATTTCAGCTCCATGATCTGAATAAATAAGACAAAGGCAGAGAGGTTAAGCCAGTCCTGCACATAGAGCAAAGCATTGCTTCTTGGTACAAAAGCGAGCATCCAAGAAAGAAGTGAAGCGCCCAGTCGTACCGCTCTAAGGGAAGTGCAAACTTAGCTTTCCAGCTCTTATTTATGCATCCAGCTGGTTGAGACCACTCTAAAAGCTGGAGAGGAATACAACAAAAAGCTAAAGGATTTAATTCAAAACAGACATTAACTGAATAAAGGACCATGTGTACAAGTTCTGCAGATCATGCTGCAGAAGCATCACAGTTTTGTACTTACACAGCCACAGTACATGAGCAGAACAGCAGATAAGTGTATACAACACCCCAACCTAGGCACCTGCAAAAGCCTAAAAAGAAAACCTTATTTGTTGCAGTATTTTGTGGGACTGCGGGACACTGGTGTTTTCATTTGTCAAGTTTTATTCTGGAATTACTGTCAACAGTCATTAATACTACTAGCAGATGTCTATAAGCAGTTGAGGCTCCTGAGGCAGACCCAGGAAAAAAAAAAATCCTAACTAACATACAGTTGATTTGATTACCCTCTAATTTAACAGGCTGGCTGAAGAAAAAGAATATCTATTAACAGAGGCTTTACAGAATTAAAATATCACACTTCAACTAATGTACAAGGTGCCCAGTATTTTACGTTGCACCTAAAATATGGTAGACCTTGGCAAGACCTTCAATTCCTTTGAATCACATTCCAAATTTTTCTTCCAAAACCAGACTTCTAACTGAGACTAATATTTTTTGAAAACACGTATAAAACTAAACATCCCCTCTTCCCTTACGCTCCTGCCTCAGGCTGTAGCCCTAGAGACTTACAAATACAACTCAAGCAGAGTTAATAGTGCCTGTCGGAGCATAAGATCACACTAGAAAACAAACTCTCAGCTTTCCAAAGCATGTTTAGGCAACTAAAAGAATTCACAGTCTTAAAGGCTTATCAGCACTATCCTATAGTCCAAAACTACATTGCATACTAAATCTACTGCTCTTAGATTATTCTTTAACTAACTTCTAATGACAGAGGGGATGTTTTATAACTACAACAAAACTGTATTTTAAAGACTTGTGCTGAGGTCACGTCCAGTTTGTCACTACAGCAACATGCAATTGCAGCCAGTTTTCTAACAATAGTGATGGCCTTGAGGATTATGGTCTAAATGCATGTTCACAGCCCTCCCCCCTACAGCTCTGGCAACTGCACCAAAGCATCTCTGAGCCAAAAGGACACCATTCACAGGACCAACAGCTGATGAAAAAACTTTAGTGTTGCTCAGTAAGAGCAAAGCTTGTTTGCTTAATGCACAGTGTACAGGCAAAACTGAGAACAGTTACAGGCCTCATAGCAGCTCATAGCTCTTACTACTGATGTGGGAATCACAACACAAAACCAAGGAATGAAACTGTCAAGCAAATATCAGTACCCTTGGAAGTTCAAGTTCCTCTTGCACCAGCAGCATGTTCTCTGAATAAACTCATGCCCACAAGCATAAAAACAGTACAGAAAACAAGAGCCTGAAACTTCATTTGAAAAAGCGATCTTCAGAGCTCTGGACGTGTCCCATGTGACTGAAGCAGCTACAGACGAGATGGCACAAGGCCATCCTTCCAAGGGAAGGGTTGACTTTTGTCTTACCTTACCAACAGGACCTTACCAAATACATTTTCAACAGAGCTAAATTCAGGAAGATTTTACTCCAAGTTTTAATAACTGCTTCCAAATTCTATTATGCAAATAGAAAGACAACTTCATGATTTGGGGAGCAATACAAGGAAATTAATCTTAAAATGTAGCACAGTTAAAAATAAGACAATTCTCTCCTGTCCTTCTAAAAGGAAGGAGTTTCTATGTACCTCCTCCCAAGCCTGTGCAAAGGATATTAACGATTTAGCATGCAAGTAATCCCTTAAGTAATCTCATCACTAGCCAACCAGCAATAAAGTGTTGATGAAAGAATTAAATCATCCCCCTAACTTTCACATCAGTACTGACTCTGTATGTAATTATTACCCACTTCACAATCCCACCTATAACCCTTTGGAAATATTTGTCAGCAGCAAATTGACTTTGGTAAATACTGGCAGGGAAGTGGCAAAGCTGCATAGCCTCATATTGCAGGCAAGGTTGCTCCTGAAATTCTTCCATCTAAGCACCCTTGTGAGACCCGGGAATTCTACCAGTGGCCCACAGAGCAGGAGCTATGCCACTCTGCACATCTGTGTTCCTCAGACAACCGCAGGCATCAACCCTGGAGATCTATATTTATCAGTGAATGCTGTCTGAATTTGAGGCCGCACCGAACTTCAGTTCAAGGCAGTACTATTTGTTCAAATTCCCAAGCAAGCTTTTTTTTCCCCTCCCCCAAGAAATGAAAATCTAAAAACATGAAGATAAGCTAATCCAGTTTCATGTCCTTGCCTTTTCATAATCATTGGCAAGCAGTACTCAAGTTTATATCCCTCCAGAAAGCTGTTCAGGACACCACCTACATATTAAATCAGTCCTGAATTCAACATAAGCTACCCTTCCTACACCTGGAGCAGGGACTGGTAGCATCTCCTGCAACTGCCAGCTGTCGTGCCAAGATCCTTATTCTAATCTGTAACAATATACAAATTAAATTACAGGAAATAAGACACCACGTTCTCAAAAGAGAAATAATTGAAGTGCACATTTTCCACATTTAAAAAGCTGCTTCTATAAGGTTGTACAGCTACAGGAGAAAATTTTAACTTCACACAATCCTTAGGGACACAACATAAACATGATTATGCCCTAGTAAATTAGGTTACTCCTAAATAGAAGATCGAAAGGGAGGAGGAAGAGAGAAGAAACTCAGGTTTTATACAAAACGGGCATAAACCAATTTTTCCATGGAGTTTGAAGTTGCTGGCAACTCCAGATGTTCAATTAGTCACCTAACATGCAGTTTAACCTTCAGATGCACAGCCACCCACTCCATTTTTCCACAGATTTCTCCCTTGAAGCATCCAGTTTCCAAGTGATTATCATCATTAGCCATTTTTGACTCTGCATGCACTTCCTTTCCTCAGGTTTAACTGTGTAATATTGCTGAAGGTTAGTGTATTTCTGATCAGGCATCTGCCAAAAGCCTTTAACAAAGGAATCCTTTCATAACAGGCAAGAGCTTCTGACATCTCCATTCCGTTTCAGCGCAACCCACATTTTCACCACAACATGTACAGCTGACATTTAAGCACTGTTCACCTGATAGTCAAAATGTTGAAGCATTTTCCCCCTGAATTTACAGGGGCTACAGCAGAGCACTGAGAACAGACACCTGGAACTGCCACACTACAGACTGTAGTTTTTACAAAATAAGAACTAAACTAAGTTGGAGCGAGGTTCAGAGACAGGATCAGCTTCTTCCTATAGAAGTGGCACTCTTGAAATACACGGCTAAGCAATCGCTACATCTGGATCTCAAGGCTTTCAAGGATGTTATGCATCTCCAAGGCATTATTTTTATTTAGAATTCCCCTTTTGTTGGGCATAAAGTGGAAAACTCTTCTTAATTATTTGTATGACAGTGGAAAAACTTGATCCATACAGCAGGTAGTTGTCACACTTCTCTCTAACATACATGTCCTGGGGAAGGACAGACAGTGAAAGGGCTCACACAAAGGATGTTTAACTCCTTTGCTATCACACTTCCAGAATATACTATTTAGAAAGTAACTTCCCTGTCTGGTCAAACAGAGCCTGCAAAACCAGTTTAATCATCTCCTTGGTTACTAATCTATTTGAGTGGCTCATCAAGCCAGTTCTTAGCACTGCATATTTGAGAATGTGTAACTACACTTGAATCGCTACTGGCTATCTAGTTTACTACCTTTTTTTTTAAAGAAGTAACAGTCAGATTAAATGGGTCTCATTAAAAATAAGTCACTTAGTCTGAGCTACACCTCAGAAATTTAACTGGAAAAGCATCAGTGGTTTGTATTTCAGCAGCACCTGAAGCAACAGCTGAATGATTTAAGCATAGGAAGAGCAAAATCTGCTAGCCCAGTCCTGTATTCCAAAATCTGGATTTCAGTATGGTATTTACAGTGTAAGCACACCAGTAAAAACAAGCACAATGCATCATCGTGCAAGGCAAGAATTATGGAAGAAAAATTTAAAGGCAAAAGTAAATTCATCACAGCACAAATATATGCAAGGGGGCAAGAACAGAAAGGCTGAGACACAGATACTCATTTTCCCTCTCAAATGAGATGTTCATGGTTTCTGCACAAAGGCTTGGCCACCCTACTTGGCAGTCCACTAGTTTAAGTCAGAACTACTGAAGAAAGAGCAGATGAAATCCCTTCTACATCTCGCAATCCCTCCACCTTCCACATCCTGGCTCCTCTGCGGTGCCAGGGTAACAGTTTACACAGCTTCACAAACTAGCAGCTCATTTAAGATGGCTCGAAGTCCTTCCGCCATGTTATTTTAACCCTAAATCAATACCCCAGCTCAATCCAGCCGGCAAAGGCAAAAAGAGCTGCAGTAGCACAAGTGAAAGTACCATGAGATAAAGTAAGCAGCCAAGGATAAAGGAAATAAAGCTGTTTGCAGCACTGTCAGCTTAACACCACAGTTTCAAGTGCAGTTGTGTCATCTGCACTTGCCTAAGATAAACCCATCTTTAGGCAGGTTTCGGAGATCAACACTGTACAGCAAAGCTGAACACCTATGCTGCTAAACACCAATTTCATCAAGCAGTAGGTTACCTCACCACCCCTCTGAGAGGGATATCATCAAACTATGTTAATATTTACATAGCAACACAAATGATGCAGATAACACTTTTTCCCCTTAAAGGCTTCATTTTGCACCTAGACAACTTCCACCATTGTTAAAGCTTTTAACACTGCAACTCCAGGCTCAACTAATTGCTTTGCTTACAAGGGGCCAAAGGTAAGACCCTGGGGGAGGGGGAGTGCTTTCCCCCACCCTTTTTTTTGTTTTAAAGAGGTGGGTGGCTAGGGCACACGGCTACATAAGGCTTGAAGAAAGTCTCCTGGAAGGGATTAGCCAAACCTCTCCTGGAGAGCTCAACAGCCCCACAGAAAAAGCTGCCTCTGGGTTGTAAGGAGCACAAGCCAGGCAAGAGATTAGATGTGAAAGGTGACAGCAACAAAGCTTGTTTTCAAATAAGCATTTCAAATATGCCAGTTTCTAAAAATAATGTACAACAGTGCAGACACAGTAAGGGCGAAAACACTATGTACTGTTTGTCAGCAAAGAGATTGCTCCTGCAGAACTAGAAGTCCTTAGAGGGCAAAGACAACTGCAAGGCTTTTTGACCATAAAACAGATGGGCTGCTGGGGAAATTACATTAGGTGGGGGGAGATCTGGAGGTGCCCCAAGTTCTTTCAGATCATCATGCCCGGGAATCAATTCACGTTTGCCCTGCCACAGAACCGACTCCAGCAAGAACAGGCTGCCATCACGATCACTACCGGAAGCAGAAAAATGAAAGGCCAGAAAAGGAAGTAAAAAGGCAGGGGCTAAGTACAAGTCACAGTGTATTCTCAGCACAAGATCTATCCACTTACTTAGGAGGAAGTGCCGCAGCACATCAAATGAGAGGCTGATCTAACAGAAGCTGCAAGCTTTCTTACTGTTTTACACAAGGCTTCCCTTCCTAGGAGGGCAGTTGATACCAGGACACAGTTAACAGCTTAAACACTGCTTGTGATACTGTCTGCGAATTGTACAAGTATTCCCTCCATGTTTCTCTTTTTTTTTAACTAGAAAAACAGATAATATAAACACATTTAACTGGAAGCTTTTCCTAGTTTTGTTAAGTGTTTTGGATAAGGTCATGGAATATGACCAAATCAACAGTACAATGCTTTTTAAAGACATTTCAAGCACTTCAGAGTGAACCTAGAGTAACATATTTCAACCTGTATTTAACCAGTATTTTATCTGTATTATCTCATACATTATTATAGTTCCACTATCTCCTTGTGCTATTTTAGCAACAACCCAAACCACAGAGGGTATAATGTCCCGTGAAGCCTGTGTGCTAGCTACTTATTTGAGAATGCTAAGTAGACATACTGCATTTATAAATACACTACATTCCTTCAGACTAGTTTTCAGACACCTAACATATTCTCAAGTTCCAGAAAGAGTTTTCCACAATGCTCTGCAGAAATGCTGCAGCATTAATTACATTAACAATAATAATAACAATGAAGTCTGGACCTGTACCATGACTGCTACTACTATTAATATGTTTGCTTCGCTTTACAACCAGATCACCTGCAGTGCTTCTCTTTCTACAGCCTAGAAAGTTAACCACAAAACTGCATGTGAAAGTCGGCTCTTCAGAGTCAGTGCAGACAAGAAAGCAGCAGGCCACACATTTTCCTTCAAAAGTGTGCGTTTTTTTCTGTTTTGAAAGCACACAATACAATCCTCAGCCAAAAATGAGAACTGAAAGGTCATTTATATATTATTTTG